>JZKD02S1486940.1:169027-191935 GCA_000966675.3 Picea glauca | reverse complement strand
ACACAAGGGAAGAATGAACCAACCTTTTTCCGACGGTTGAAGTAGATCCTCTGTTGAGCTTCTTATCTCCTTGCTGCTGCTGCTCCTTCCAAAAGCTTCCCTGCAATCAAGACAATACTAGGCATGCATGCTACTGATCTATTCTAAGGTTAGAGATAAAAACACAAATCAAATAACATAGATAAGACTCCTGTATTCGGGACGGGAAAAGTATCTTTTTATTAACTTCAATATGAATCAACTTACAATGATTTCTGAGGCCGGTCACCGTTCCACGATTCTGATCCTGGGCTCTTCCTCTTCTTTTTTTTCCTCCAACTGCTACTTCTTGAGTTTCTTCTAAAGCTTGAGGCAAGGCTAAAGGGTTGGGACAAAACTGGCTTGGCAATTTGGCAGAGTTCCTTTGCTATGATTTTCCCCCCTTGAATAGTACCCCTACCCCTCCTTTTATAGGCTAGGAAGAGCTAGGGTTTTAGTCGAACTCTCGGCCATGCATGGTGGAGAGTTTCAGTTAACTGACAAAAAGCCTCATGTCTCGGAGGAAACTTCCCTGATTTTTTGCATTGTTAGGTACTCGCGGGCTGTTTTGGGCTAGCCCGCGGATACCCACGTGCAGTACGAAGACAGCAAGCGGATGCCCGCGCCCAGTGAGAAGTTAGGGTGTGGGTTGCTTGTTTTAAGTGGTTTTTTGAGGAATTACTCAGCATGGCTTTGGTTAGGAAGAGGCATGAGTTGGCTTGATGCCAGGTAAACCTGTATGGTGCATTTTAGGGTTATAACACCATGACTACATTACAACTGATGAGCTTCCACAAACTAAGGATGAGGTATTTTTTAGTGATATTTTTGTTATTGATATTTTGGGTATACTTATGTTTTAAGTTCTTAAATCTTAAAGTTAGCCTACTACTTATTTCATCATGTTATTAGATTTATCATTGAGAAGATGTAGAAGAAATGTGTAAATAAAAATCAATGAAATAATGCTAAAACAAAGTTGTTAATGTGTAAGTATTTAAATAAATAGTTAATTTCTTAGCATCCTGTGGACGGGTGCTACATATAGGGAATGAATGTATGAGTACTATAACACTGATTTGGACATAAACCAAGTCAAAGAACTGGGCATTTCAAAACAACAAATATTGTCTATTTTTAGGGATCCTAGAAATGGAAAAGAACTACCATTGACGAGGAATCACATCTCCATTAACTGGTGAATCCATCCCTAGATTAGTTAAAACTGGATAGATTACATGTTTTTTGATAAACCTCCATATAATAGCAAGGAGATGCCATTAAAGTTTCTGAGGAAATTATGGGCTGAGTTTATTATGGGTAAGCATGTCAACTACTTTGACATTAGTGACTTCCATGGACTGGGTCGAGGGTCTTCACAGGACCAAGAGCATGCCAAAAGTGACCTCAAGTTAGGTCCCCATCCCCCTAGGTGAAGATCTAACCCCCCTACCCAACATACTCATGTTGCAGAGAACTTACAACTAGTACAACTAGCCATCTCCTCATTGACTCCTAGCCTAGTGAAACACAGTAACTTTGTTGCACTATCTCGGTAGGAGGTTCCTTCTAGTGACATTGATAGAGGATCTGGAGCATCAACATGCACATGAGAGTACAATAAGGAGAGGGCACATGGACATAACAACCATCCATGTGAATGATCTAGATTATTTTCGGTACAAAATGAGAGCGGAGATATAATAAAGAAATGTACAGAGATATATCAGATATCCAATAATATAACAAATATATAGTAGAGATATAACCATAAACACATAGATACAATAATACACAATTTCTATTAATGAGTGAAATGTACAAAATTGTAGAAATACAGAGTGAAAGACTCGCTAGAATGGTGGCAACTTATCTATGAGAGGAGATGTGACAACTACGCTCATTCGCAAGAATATCATTGTTACAATGAGGCTCCAAAGGCCTTTTTAACATAAATAAAATCCAAAACCCTAACCCTAAAAGATGAAAAGCCAACAATTTTGTGGACCCCGTTTTGGGTAGTTTGGTGTATCAACTTCCTAGGGGCGTAACTTTGGCATATGATTTTCGTTTTGGGTTCATGATAACTCATTGGAAAGGTATCGACGACGAGATTAATTGTGGGGGCTCATTAAGAGCCTTTGGTTATTAATGAGGTGTATGATCACGAAGATACATTTTTAGGCCCTCAAAATGGCCCTGGAAGTTTAGGACTCGACAAACTACTAAAAATAGTAAATTGCCATAAAATTGTTTTGACTTAGTTGGAATAGGTGGGTGGCCACCAATATCCACCTTCATCAATCCTCCCTCCTTTGGAAGAAATGGTATCCATTGTGCTGAGTTATCAGGGGAGAGGGGAAAGAATTTGTTGAGTCTAAATCTTTGTGAGTTGCTTGCCTTGTTGGAGAAGTTGCGCTGCTTAGCTTGTTGAAGATTGTCAAGAGCCTGTCATTGGTGGGGTTGATTTTTTTCAACCAACCTGTTGTATATTGTATTGATTGGGAAATGTGTAGGTACCACTGTAGGTGAAGAAATAATATCTTCTTTCTCTTCTGCAATCTTCTTCTGTTAGAAAGAAATGTCTTGGGCCAAGGCTGCAGTGGTTGCAGTGTCCTTCTATTCACCTTTTGAATAGATTGTGTAGAGGATGAATTTTGCAGTATGAGAGATTACCTTGCGACACTATTTTGGTGGGACCATAGACATAACTACCTTTGGTATCCTGTAGAGATGACCCCCTAGAGTAATAATGACACTGCCGAGTCAAGATCGATAAATAACATAGCGCTTCCACATATATGGTTGGCCCAAAAGAACATCACAAAGATCCAACAGGGAAACAACACATAATACCTCATACTTGAAGAGTTGGATGTCGTATGAAAATCGACACTGTTGGCTGACATGAGGATCTCATCCCAAGTGAAGCCACCTAATGTTGTATGGTTGTGGGTCTAGTGTTGTTGACAATCCAAACCGTTTGACAGACTTTGCTGAGATGAGGTTTTTTTGTCTTCTGCTATCAAAAATAAAATGCAGTGGGGTCCCCTTCACCCACACCTGTGAATGAAAAAGTTTCTCCTTCTCTTCAGGATCTGTTAGTTCTTCTGGTTGAATTGTTGTGGTCATGACAATAGTAGTGGGGTCTATGTCGATGAATACTTCATCTATTTGTCTTTCCTTCAAATACGTGAATACAAAAATTAACTTATACCTTGAAAGGAGTGGTTCCTCCAAATTGGTCACTTGATTAATACGTGTCTTTTTTTATCGACAGAAGTTGAAGAACGTGGGAAAAATTCTCCATCATTTCATCCCCCTGTCACATGAGAGCTTTCTCAAGCAACAGATTAATAGAATCACATGCTCTGTCATTTTTATTTTCTTACACCCTGGAGGGATTCTTGGGAATGTGAGAGTGATTTTCCTCAAGAGAGACAAGCTCGTGACCCAACTTTATATACTCGGACCTCGTCAGAGACATGCATTGAAAAACGATCAAGAGTAGCCTACTCTAATACCATTGATCTAGATTATTTTCAGCACGAAATGAGAGAAGAGATATAATAAATAAATGTACATAGATATACCAGATATCCAATAATATAAAATATATATATCAGATATATAACCATAAACAAAGAGATACAGTAATACACAATTTCTATTAATGACCGAATGGTACAAAACTATAGAAATACAAAGTGAAACACTCGCTAGAATGGCAGAATCTTATCTATGTGAAGATATGTGATGACTACGCTCATTCACAAGAAGTTCATTGTTACAATGAGGCCCCAAAGGCCTTTTTAACATAAATAAAATCCAAAACCCTAACTCTGGAAGATGAAAAGCCAACAATTTTGTGCACCCCATTTTGGGTAGTTTGGTGTATTGAATTCATGGGGGCGTAACTTTGGCATACGATATTCATTTGGGGCACACGATAGCTCGTTGGAGAGGTATCGATGACGCGATTCATATTTGGGAATAAAATAGAGACCTCAACTATAATTGACGTGCAAGATCATGAAAATACATTGTATAAGCCCTTAAAATGACACCATAATTTTAGGACCTGACAAACTGCTAAAAATATTAAATTTCCATAAAATTGTTTTGTGCCAGTTGGAATAGGTGGGTGGCCACCGATATCCACATAGATTAGTAAATCTCACAGATGCTCAATTTACAGGAAGACATGTTATGGGTCACTAGATCCCAGTGGACATCATAGCTTCATGGAGGAGGTTAGTATCTTAACCCTCTTTATGTTCTTCATCCTTATATATTTATTTTGTATTTTGTGTATTTATATAGATATTTTATTGTATGTTGTTTTGTAGTTGTTGCATCCCAGAAACATACCCTCTATTCTTATGGATGCATTAGTTGTTATCCCAACCACTTATGAAATAATAGAGGCAACATTCTCATTGGGTGCACCATACACAAGGGTATGTATCACATTTGATAGATTCATCATAGTCATTTCTTTATTTTATGACATCCTCAGTTTTTTTATATGTTCTCTATTTTCTATAGGATTTGGCACCAGGTGATGTCAGGGATTTTCCATTTGGGACGGACAAGTCACCAATGCCAGAGCTATCATGTGTAATTATCAAATTATTTGTGTTTGTGTTTTTGAATTTTTCTATTTGGTACTAATAGTTCAATTTTATTCATATGTATGCAGGCCGCCGTTAGATTTTCTAGGTATAGTAGTATTTCTCCCTCCAGTCACCTAGGCCATTGCTTCTAGGTTTCCTTTCTCTAGGCCTAGAGTGTTCGAATCACTTGTATACCCTGTGAGGGTCCATCACATCCCACCTTTCCACCACCCACCCCTACCACCACTTTCGGCCCCATCGACAGAGACTGCCACAATAGAGGTTTTCTCGGAGTAGGTTGTACAACCTAGTGCTCCATCTATGAGTGAATCTCTATTGATGCCTCAAATATTGATGATGAAATAATGCATTGATGATAAAAAAATTGTTTCATGATTTTTTTTTAACGCATATTTGTTTAATTTTCTTGACTTTATCCTTGTAACTAATGATGGATGGCATTGTAGAGAGATATGAGTCACGGAGGAGGGTAACACCCTCATGATTAACATTTTCATATGTGGTGATTTTTCTTAGGTTAAATTACAAAGTATAAATTTGTATGTCTATTAATTCATTGATGAAAAAAAATTATAACACTATTTATTCTTTGTGCAGCCTCTATAGTTTCAAAGAACGCCTAGGCCTAGAACCTCTCAAGGTGCATCCTCGAGCAAGAGAAGAAAGAGATATTTCTAGGATGCTCATGAGAGTGGCGAGGGTGGAAATGGTCAATGATTGACCAACTACTACCATTTTGTAGCTAGGCCACGATATAGATTTTTTATATGTTAGGGCACTTGGTGTCGCTTTGTATATTGGGCATGAGTTGTCATTTTGTAAAAACTGTACAATTTAGACAATTTTGAGTGTGTGTGTGTGTGTGTGTGTGTGTGTGTATACATTTCATGACACATTTTTTATGATTCTCATTGTTTCTACATTTGATGTTGATGGATATATGAATTTCAAAGTGTATGAATTTTATGTGTATTAATCCCTTGATTTGTTTCTAAAGTGATTATAAACACTCACACTACATAGTAAGGAATATCTTATGGTGGAAAATATTATTAAGTGCTAAATCCATAAGCAATTAACGGTTCTCAAGTAGCATTGATTTCTAATCAACCATGTATGTCTACATCATCGAGAGATCATTCCTTCTGAATTAGTTGCATGAATGTTGTGGATATCCATATTCTAACTCACAACCAACAATATGGAATACCTCTTGAATTATCTCCATCTAAATCCAATGACAATCCACACTCAAATAGTGGTTACTTGAAAATATTGTGACCTTAAAAATGACATATTACAATAATTTATTATAGAAATAAATTTTCTCATTTATCTTCTACTTAATTGTAAATCAATTAACAATTTCAGCTCAATGTTATTTTCTAGAGCACACACATTATTCCCCTCTTTCTATGCATGAAATATATAAAATCATTTGATTTATGTGTAACCCTTCATAAACGCCAAAAATACTAGTCAAGGACTCATTAATGCACATGTTTGTTTAGATTGTGTAGTGGGTATATGTAAATGTTGTTAAACCCATCAACTATTAATAACATGTATCCAGTCTTCCATTATGTCCACTAAACTTATTGATTTTGATCAATAGAATGAGAGAGTTCACATGGAAACTAGATCTTCAAATGGGTATAATTTTCCACCTACAAATAAAGGTTTTGAGGTTACATTTCATGACACACTATAGAAAGTAATGCTATGCTAGTTTATTGCACATTCTTACCCAATTTTTTGGTTAGAGCACACAAGGAGACAAAGGATCCTACCAAACCCAGTCCCAGAAACATGTTGATGCCATACCATTGTCATGCCATTGCCATTCCTTTCCAAGTCATTCCATGCCATGGCATTGTCATTTCCATTCCATTGTCAAGCCTTTCCATGCCATGCCATTTCCATGCCTTGCCAATCCATGCCATGCCATTTCCATTCCTTTCCATATCATGCCATTTCCATACCAATGTTATTCCTTGCCAAGACGTTCCATGGGATGCCATTTCCATGCCTATCCAATCCATGCCATGCCATGACATTGCCATATAGCTTCCCATGCCTTGTCATGTAGTTTCCCATTTTAACTTATATAACAATAAACATAACTTTCCATTGCCATGCCATAACATTGACATTCCTCACCAAGCCAATAATTGATATTAACTACATTACAACAGGATAAATATAACAACCCTTAAGACAAGTAATCATTAAATGAAAGGGGCTTGAAAATGCAAGCATAAACTAGGGTTTAGATAAAAAAAATGCTTGTTGAAATGTAAGATGACGCATAACAACCCTAGAATATTAAAGACATCAAGCAATGGTATGCTATGGTATGGCATGCATTGGCAATGGTATGCATTGGAAATGGAAATGGTATGCATTTCCTTTTCATTTCCTTGTATGGTATGCATTGGAAATTGTATGGTATGGTATGGTATGCATTGGCATTGGAAATGGAAATGGAAATGGTATGGTATGCATTGTCAATGGTTTTGGCCCTTGGTTATGTATTAAGGAAGAAAGAAAAGACTAAGGAAGAAGAAAGATGAAGTACGAACTGCATGAAAGGCATATTAACTGAGGAAGGGTCAAAGTGGTTAAAGAAGAATAAAATAAGGAGCAAAGTAAAGGAAAAGATAGTTGTTGAAAGAGAAGATCAAGGAAGATGAGGCATTAAAGAAGATGGATCGTGGACATCTCAGCAAGCAGAAAAAGACACCAATGGATGCTTTGGAGCACCTTGTGGAAAAGATGGAAGGATAGGCTGGTGAAGCCCTTAAAACATGGGTCAAGTGGACCTAGGGTTTTGGCACCTAGGGTTTTGGATATAGGTTTTTGACACCTAGAATTCAGTCTAAGGTTGTCCAAGAGTCATGTAATGTATCAATATACCTAGAAGAGTCGAGAAGGTTGGATAGTGTTGTTGTTGGTTGTATTATGGTTGTTCACTGTTGGTTAATGATTATTGTTGAGGAGAGCAATATTGAGTCTATATTCTAGATCTTCAGTTGGGCGTGAAGATCAACTCTGTAGCTGGGTGCGTAGGGAGGGGAGACAAAGAGAGAAAGAGAGAGAGATATGCAGCTAAGTGCATAGATAGAACTGTATGTTTTCATCTAATATATCAAGAAAATTAGTTCTATGGATGTATCCCTAGGGAGAGGGTGAACCATGTATATCTTGTTGTTCTTTGTGAATGATGTTGTGTTATTTTCCATCTGATATATTGTCATTGTATTGTTCTGATTAAAGATAAGAGATAGAGTTAGCCTTGTGACGTGAGCATAATAGTGGTAAATAATATCTAGATTGTTCTGCGTTGTTGTCCTAGATTCACTTTGCATTTCCTTTGGTTGTAGACACATGTGTCCTACAACTCCCTATTGCTACTTCGGGTGAGACTACATATGCTTCGCAGGTGTTGCCAAAAGGGCCAGTAGTTAGGGTTTTTTGGTGTGCTATAAGAGTTGAACCCTGGGTCATCCCTTGTGCCAACAAATGGTTCCATTGCTGGGACCAACATCGTTTTGAGGGAATGTCAAGGTGGTTTCCATCGAAGACAAAAATTCAGAAGTGGATAGAAGAACAAGAAAGGGACTTCGCTGAAGCTCGGAATAAGAACCCTAGCATTAGTATAGAAGACTGGTTTGGAAGGTACATCTTTACTGACATACATGAAATTTTCTTTGGAGGAGTTCATAAGGAGTTATACAAGTGGTTAGCCAGATTAGTAGATACCCAGTTTTAGATCAGATCTAGACCACCTGTCGTTTGGAAAACGTCGTTGATCAAGAAGGTCAAGATAGTTGATAATGTTGTGTATAGAGCATTGGATCTCTGGTTTGATATCACTATTGGAGGGTACATTACTGAGTTTTCTATTGACAGAATCGAATCGTATAGTCAAGTAGAGAGGTATTTTTTTAAGGGACCTAGAGGAAAGTTTCTACACTTTTTAAAGTCGAGGATTAAGATTCTATTGCATGACAAGAATATCTTGAAGATACAGTAACTGGTTGGATCTTAAAGCTAATGTTTAAGAATTCAGACAATGATAGTGACACCGAGGTTGAACATATGCACATCGGGAGATCATTCAGAGAGGTCCCTCTTGTGAACTTGTTTAAGTAGAATTATGGAGACGAGGTATTCTATAGTGGAGAAGAAGCAAATCTAATAGACGAGGAGTATTAAGAGTCCACAAGAACAAAAGAAGTAGAGGCTGAGGAACTTAGCCAAGGAGAACCAAAAACTTCAGGGACTGTGCCTACTGTCGAAGTAAGTTCTATTACTTCTCCTATTGTTTTAGCAACATTAAGTAACCAGAGTAACCAGAGTAGTCAGAGCAATCAGAGTACTATTACAAGCAATTTATCACATACTCAGTCAAGAAACCAAGGAAGATCTATGGAAGATGAAATAAGGTTACCCATCTTTAGAGAAAATGGATCTGAAGATCCTGACCAACATTGGTTCTTATGCGAAGTTGTATGGAGAATTGTAACACCCTGTTTCCCCCAGTCTATAAATATAACTTTATTGGCCAGGAACTATGGCAAACTCAAAGTGTGAATGTTTGAATTGATGGACCCTTGTATAAAAGGTCGATGAATGTAAATCTTGTTATTTTAATAGATAATGGAAACATGTTGCATAACTACTGAGAATGGGATGTGCTAAGAGAGACCACGATTTCTAATAAAAAGGTGGTGGAGGGGACCCAAAATGGTTGCGTTAACTTCCACTGAATTAGTACTATGCTGGTTTTAATTGCTCAAGATCAGAACAACCCTCTGACCCGAAATGAGTTACAGTCAGGCTGGTAGGTGAGGAGACCTCCTCAAGATTTAACGAGGGGATAGGGAAAACCGCCCATTTGTAAGGCATCCAGACCTGACCACGAACTATGGATTCGGGCCACACACAATATTGTTGAGGAAGGCAAGAAAGGAAGCGGGTTGTGGGCAGAGAGGGACCTGTGAGGAATGTAGAGATGAGAGTGGAAACTCTCAGGTCAGAGGAAGGATTGAAAGGGAAAAGTGAGTTCTAATCACAGGATATAGAGATTGAGTCAGGATAAGGAGAGTAACCTTCGTCCTCATCTATTCCTATATAGTGAGAAGGAGAGTAACCTCTGTCCCTAACTTCCATTGAGCTAGAAGTGAGAGATTGAATCTCAAATCATCATGGCCTAAGCTCGGGGGTGGCCAGTGGTAAATCCATTGGGAGTTATTGAGACTATAGTTGGGTGGAAACAAGCACCCCTCTCAGTAGTCACATCACACCTTATGGTTCTGATAAGTGTTTTATGCCTTGTGCTTTGAATTGGAAATAATGAATTGAATTCTTGTATTTATACGCCTAAAATGGTTTCTGTACTGAATGATTAAGTTAAAAGTATTCGTTTGTCCCTTGAGAACTTTCATATCTGCTTGATTTCTTTATGTGCTAGCATAATCCCTCAGAAGAACCTTCCTAGATAATTTCCTCACCATCCTAGGGTCACGTGAGTACTTCCTGATTATGGAGGTTGAACCCCGCAATCACTATGAGGAAGGAGTCCAACAAGATCAGGAGAGGTAGTGCATGTATGCACCAAGTCTCTGCAAGGTGGGAAGAGACTGAGACCATCTTAAGTCCTAAATTTGAGGAATGAACATAAGGAGTGCGCAGAAGAATGCTTCCAAGCATTATCTTCAAGAGGAAGAGTGAAAAAACATTAAGCCTTTTAGAGCCAATGAAGCTTAGGAAGAATAGTGAGGTTCAAGTATCAAAAGGGAATATCCTTTCATTTAGAAGAGGAATGGATGAGATCTATTTGAGAGGACCTAGGGTCTATTGTGACCGTTAGATTTGAAGAAGGGGCACGGGCATTAATGCCTTGACTCCTTCAGTATTCACAATATCGCACATCGGGATATTTGCACATTGGCGTGACTAAACTCCCCAAACCTGAAATTGCAACATGATTTGGACTGTAGATCTAAGGATCTATCGGGACCCTCCTTGACCGTCAGATTGGAAAGATCAGGGATTCTCACATCGGGGGATTCACATGTTGGCATGACTAAACTCCCAAAACTGAAATTGCGACGTGATTTGGACCATACATCTAAGGATATATCAGGACCTTCCTTTACCATTGGATTGGTGAGATCAAGAATTCACACATTGGGGGTTCTGTACGTTGGAGTGACTCAACTCCCGAAACCTAAAGTTGCGATGTACTCTGGTCCATTGGATCAAGGAAGGTCATGGACTATCGATCCGTTGCGAGCATATTAATGCAAGAGTATGTGGGAATTCAAAATTCACTAAGAACTAAGCCTAGAAGAGATAAGCACCTTTTCGAAATGCATATGAGGTCCAAAAGGAAAACTTGTCTCAAGTTTGAAATCTCAGGAGGGAAAGTGGGAGTCGAGACCCATACATCAGGGCTCACATGAAGTAAATCGAAGGTCAAGACCTTTGAAATATTTAAGATCTTCTCGATCATGGAGGAAGGTGAAAGATCAGAAGGAGGATCTACAGTAACCATTGGATCGACCATCATGAAATATCTGGACTGTCAAATCATAGTCTAGACAACGAGGAATAAGCACAGAGGGGGATAGATCTTATTCGTTTGGTTTGACCATAAAAGAATCATGGTTGCCCAATCAAGTTAAAGTGCACTAATGATAAGCCTTGAGGGTACATGAGAGGAAAAGGGTTCCAAAGTCCTGAAATCATCAGAACTATCTATCTAGGAGGACACGTTGTGAGAGATCAGCACTTCGCTGAATCGTGACTCAGGGAAGTCAAAGGGTGGAGTTGTGAGAATTTGGGAAACAAAAAATCACGATTTGATCTGATCCATTAGATCGTGGGGAGTTGTGAGTCATCAATATGATGCTCACAAATATCAAGAAATCTGGAATCGAGAGAGCAGAGATGAACCAACCCCCAAAATCACAAAATGTGAAATTGTGACTTGATCGCAGCCATCGATCGAAGGAAGATCATGGACCGTAGATCTAGTCTTATTGAGATTCCTCAAATCAGGAAGCTGGAAGTAAGAGTTCTGGTAACTCACAAAATGCGAAACTGTGTTTTGAGCTGAGTCATTGGATCAAGGAGAAAACTGGGTCATCGACTCATTTCGAGGGAAGGACGAGAAAGTGAAATTTGTAAGACATGAATTCGTGAAACATGAAATCATGATGCACCTTTCGATTTGCTGACTAGTCACTGCCTTGGTCACACAAAGGAAGGGGCTTAACTAGAAGAGCTAGTGCCTAAATGCGTTGAAGCTTAAAGGTGCAAAGGAGAAATATGTGGGTTCCATATAACCTGCGCCTTAAGGGAAAGAAGGCTCTTTAAGTGGATTTGAGGTCCTTCCCTGAATTCCAGTGGCCAGGATTAGAGACCATGAATGGAGAAATCGACTAATTGAGGAAAAAAAATTATCTTTTTTTGCCCATTGTGGGTGTGTTACGAATTGGTATAAGAGCATGGTTACAACACTTGACCTTCTTGGGCTCATGGACGAGTCACTTAAAAACTCTATTTGGAGTACTTTTAAAAGAATGACACTCTACCTTACCTCTTTCTTAGAAAGTTTGATTTAAAAATGTTAGTAAAGAAAATAATGAAATTTTCTACTGTGTGTATGAATTTAGGACATTGAGCCATGTATTGTTCATAAACTAATAGATTTTTAGCTAACAATAAGTGTTTTTGGAAACACTTGAGAAGTCAGTGAATCACGGGAAAACTCCAAGACTAAAGGATGGTGACGTGTCATGAAGTGGGGGATGTCTCCCACAATAGAGACGAAGAATATAACGAAAGGAGGGCAATGGAAACCCCTCCAAATCTGGATGAAACTATAAGGAGACTCATGGCTAAGTTACAAAGTTTCAAGGCCGACAACGAGATATTTATAAAGGAGCAAGAGAAACAAATAGAAATTAATGCAGTCTTGTGATGCAGGCGAGGTCCAACCTATCACCCCAAAGGGTCTCTTTACCTGACCTCTTGCTCACAAGATTGTTCAATTACCCTCTTCTGTGAGCCGAAGCGGCTCTTTAGATTCCTCCAAGGGAATCCCTGCTCAATTAACTGATCCACAGGTCCTTCTGACTTCCCTCACGACCTCTGCATAAACCATGACCTTTCCCCGAATCTGTATCGAGGTTTCAGGGTTCCTGCTGTTGAGAGTCACAATCCTCTTGAATCCCTAATTACCGATGAAGCAATCTGCCGACGCACCCCTCCTGGCTATGCCTTGGTCTATATGACCATGCTCACAAGACCGTTTCCGTATACCTTCCTATCATAGTTTTGTGCTTAACTTTCCCGATGGGTTCTTTTCTTCGGTAGCCCCTTCGCTACAAGCTTGGTCCATATGACCTGCCTCTGTGACAGTGGCCTTACCTCCTTCCGAGGCTACTCTTATTAGGGTTTCAGTGTTTGCAACGACACAATGCACATGTCTCCGGGACTCGCGATACGCTCATCCCCGATGCACCTCCAGATCTCTGACAGTCGGCTCCCACTACGACGTTGTCTCCCTCCTTTTCCATTCTGAGATTTGTTCCCCACTCAAGTGCTCATGGTAATTTGACATCGCATTTCGGGGTTTCGCGACTTCTCCTACAGTGGTTTTCACGTCACCAAAAATCTTGATACTCCGATCCCCAATGCACATGAGAACTGACGCCTCCACGTCACTGTTCCCTCGTCACTCTATCTGACATCGTAGGATCGTGAACCCTGATGCCAATTGATTTAGGACTTTCCTTTCCCTGATTTCCGATACTGTGACACCTATCCTCTACTAACCTCCTGTCGTGGCCCACACCCCTTATCGAGAAATCGCGTTTCGCGATTCTGAAATGCATGAAACCTTTGCTTCCAGGATCTCCGATATCCTGATTCTTGATTGAATCCAAACACATATGGGTTGACCTCCCTTTCGGCTCTGCTTTATGGTGCTCGATCGCTGCCATGCGTCCCTCCAATGGATGATCCCAATCTCGTCGGGATTTAGGGACTTCTGATGCCCCAGTTCCCTCAACCTTGAGAACTTTGATTCTTTGATTAACGATATACTGACGGGTGCTTGATCACCAACACCTATCCCTCAGATGGACGGCTCTGATCTTTTTGGCATTTTGTGACTTGCGATGTCATGATTCTCTTGCCCTCGAGAACTCTGATTCTCCGACAGTCGATATCATGATGGTTCCACCCCTGCCGGGATTCCTCCTCCTGTCTGTCGAGGACTTAACCTCCATGCAACTTATCTATATCCGACGACTGTCAAGTATCCATCCTAGATCTAACGGCCCAGACCACTTCTTCATCTGTATGCCTGCTCCTGCGCTTAATCTCTGCACACCTTCTCCCAATCCAATGGTTGACGGGATTTCTCTAAGAGATCCGATGGTTCTCGCTCTCCTCTTCTGCGCGCTTCTTCTGACACTCCTTCTAGATGGGTAACTCAACGGTCCAAATCTTCTCTCTAGCCGATCTAACAATGGCTACTGCTCCTCTTGAGCTTGCACGATTTCTTCCCAGACTTGGAAGAATTTCCTGTTTCCAAGGGCTTCGACCCCTTGCGCTCTTTCATCTGCGAGCTCTACAATCTTGAGCCTCGCTGCGCGTATACAACGTTGGCCTTCCTGAGCTTTTATCTTTGAACTCTTGATGGATTCTTCAACTTCTGCACTCCTACAAAATCTTCACGCACTAGAGTGCTATCTCTTCTGAGCTTTCACAAATACTCAAACCCCTTGGGGGATTCTATCTTCTTTCCTCCTCCCACAGATGGAGAATATAATGCCTTCCAGGCTCTCTATTCACTCAAGCAACCTCTTGCTGAGACTCTCGGGGTGTTCAACAACCCAGTGAACATCCTTCAGTGGATTCTTCCTTAAACCTAGAACTCAAAGAGAGTTCACTTCACTTCAGTGCCTTCTTGCACACTTTCTCGACGCCCTCCTGGCAGAGTCTCTTCTCCTGTGCCGTCTGCACAATACCTCTATGCCCCTCTGGCAAAGTTCCTTTCCCTACAGAATGTTTAGTAGTTTTGTCTTCTTGTGCACCCTTTGCACTTGCTCAATGCCCTCCTGGCAGAGCTTCTCAGAATCCTCAGTGATTATGGTCTTCTCCGAACTCTCAGAAGAGTTTCTTCCTTTCTGCACTCCTGTACACACGCTCAATGCCCACTTGGCAGAGCTCTTACATAATCCTCAATGATTCTATCTGCAACTGTGTTTCAGCTACACAGCCTTCCCTCTTGAGGTGTTCAACAACCTCAAAGGTCTTCCTCCTAAGTTGTCGAATTCATTCCTATGACTCAGCACGTCTTTACCTGACTCCTCAGAATGCAGAAATGCATCCTCTGTGCATGGCCCTCAGAACCCTCAGCGTTCTATCACACCCTCCTGGTATGAAGCCTCAAAGACCTTCAACCTAAAATCAAACACACTCCCTGAAATGGAATGATAACAACACACAATCATAGCATATAAAAGAACACATACATACATCCATATAACACAGAACTCATGCAGGAAAAACTGCTTCTGTATTCTATTAAAATGGCAAATGCCTGTTTGTACAAGGTGTTCTCAATCTCTCCTCGGCTCTTCTCTCCTACCATTTCTAACTCAAAATGAGATCTCCAAATCTATTTTACTTGAGGGGCTCTTAGTGCTTCCCTCCAGGTCTACCTACTCTAATAAATTACATTCAATGGGCTATCTAGTCCAGAATCGGATCTAGATCTCAGCCACACACACACATTAAATGCCTATCTTATCTACAGCCTGTACAAAGGCATGGCTTTCCTGGCTCAACAACCTAAGCACATTCATTTCATTTAAGTGAGGACTGTGCCTCTCTTCATCCTTTTGAATGCGTGTGTGCTGACGTGGCTGGCTGGTTGGCTGGCTAACATGGAGCAATGCTCTTGCATCATACTCCACAGCTGCAAAATTTAAATGAGGATTGTGCCTCTCTTCATCCTTTTGAATGCGTTCATGCTGACGTGGTTAGCTGGCTGGCTAGCTAACATGGAGCGATGCTCCTGCATCATAGTCCACAGCTGAAAAAATCATGAGCTCCTACTCATGAGCTTCCCCTGTAGCTGTTGGAATCCTTTTGGGTCCCAAATCATCCTTTGGAGCTTCCCATCTGCTCCATTCTGCTGTTGATGCTGTTGCTTCTGCATTGTTGTTGCTGCTGTTGCTTTTCTGCTCAGCCTCTCCTCGCTGGCAGTTTCTGCTGATCTCAACATCAACCTTCTGATGTCCTCTATCACCTCATCCAGCTGCTCCAGTGGCTGGTCTTCTCCATGCAGTCTCCTCAACTGCAAAAATTTTTGGCCATTGGGAAGATCACCATGATCTCCCATGCAATCTTCTTCATCAGTTCCCAACTTTACCTGTTGGATGTGCATGCCTTGCACTTTTATCCTCTCCTCCAGAGCTTCAAATTGATCCCACAGGTCAGCAAAAAAAAGGTTGTCTACTTCTTCTTCTCTTGTTTCTGCAACCTCCCATGTTGCAGTCTCTTCAGCTACGTCGCTGAAAATATCGAGCCATTCCTCAGAATGCTCATTCTCTTTTTCTGCTTCTTCTTCTGCTGTCAGCTTCAATGCTACATCGTTTTACTTTTTAGCTCCCTGGATGAATATGCTGAGACACTCCTCAGAATTCTCATTATCCCTTTCATCCGCTTCTGCTTGTGTTTGGGTAGTTCCACACACCTACTCCAATTCTCCTTCTTCCCTGAAAGTCATCATCAGTTCTAATTTCCTTTTGTCAGTCACAACTGACTGTTCCCCTACTATTGTATCATTTGCAACAGAATTTTCTGCCTCCTCATGGGCAGATGGTAGGAATATCTGTATTCCCCCAATCATCAAAATATCATTTTGATCTTCCTCCTCTTCTGTCAGTTGTACCTGCTGATCCAAGTTCATCTTTGAATGTACGAGACCCTCAGATAGTCTCATCTTCTCTGTCAGCTCCTCTGGCTGATCCAAATTTATCTACTCATTCCTGCCCACATGGCAATATGGGATGTCTCTGCTGCTCCCCTAGCATACCATGAGATCTACCGATCCCATCTTGATAGCAACCCCTGCTGAATTGAATTCTCCTCCGAGTCCATGAGCCTTTCATCTAGTCTCGCATTTTCATCTCTGCCCACCTGGCAGTCCAAGATGCTTCTGCTTCCCTCCTGGTAGTCTTCGAGATCCTACAGTGATCTCCTTCCATTGCCTAGCTGGAAATGCAAAGTTTCCTGGCTGTCCTCATGATAGCTTGTGAGATCTTCAACCAATCTCAACTCGCTACCCTCCTGGCAATCTGGAATTTTTTCTTCTCTACCTTCATGGCAGTCCTTGAGATCCTCACCTGATCCCAATTCATCCTCTTCATCATCCCAATCATCGAGACCTTTTCCAGTCTCTGGCTAATAGTGATAAATCATCCTTTCCTCTGTGGCCTTGAGGTTTTCAGCATACCTCAACCACTTTCTCAATAGCCTACACTGTCTCATAACCATCAACTCCTTGACTAGCCATTTCGCCCTTGCCTTCTCCATGGGAAAATTTTGCATTAGTCTCCTCCTTCTATCCTGCCGCATTCGCAGTTCAAAATCCTCTATGTTTTCCTTTAATTCATAGAGTTCTCTAGTCATTTCTTTATCCCATTCGGCAAGCTTTTATGCCTTGCTCTTCTTTCTATGGCCTTCAGTAGCCATCTTACTGCCTCTGTCTACCTCTCTGGCAAACCTGCTGTTGTCAGTCCTGCAATCCTGAGTGCTCAGCTTCATCTTACAGTCCTGCTGACTGTCTCCTCGACTACTGCCTACCTGCAAACAATCGTCACAGAGTCTCCAACACTCTGTCTTCCTTCTTCTTTCCTCTTTCTTCACTTGAAATGTATAGATGAGGTTCCCTCTCTGATACCACTTGATGTGTGTCAAAGTTCTTTCTTCCTCTGCCTCTTCCTGCCTGAAATATACAAGCAAGAACTAGCTCTGATACCACTTGATGCAAGCGAGTTCCAACCTATCACCCCGCAGGGTCTCTTTACCTGACCTCCTGCTCACAGGATCATTCAATTACCCTCTTCTACTGAGACGAAGCAGCTCTTTAGATTCCTCCAAGGGAATCCCTGCTCAATTACCCGATCCACAGGTCCTTCTAACTTCCCTCATGGCCTCTGCATAAAATGTGACCTTTCCCCGACTCTATATCTGGGTTTCGAGGTTCCTACTATCGAGAGTCACAGTCCTCTCGAATCCCTGATTACCGATGAAGCAATCTGCCGATGCACCCCTCCTGGCTATGCCTTGGTCTATATGACCATGCTCACAAGACCGTTGTCGTATACCTTCCTATCGGAGTTTTGTGCTTAACTTTCCTGATGGGTTCTTTTCTTTGTTATCCCCTTCTCTACGAGCTTGGTCCATATGACCTGCCTCCATGACCGTGGCCTTACCTCCTTTCGAGGCTACTCTTATCGGGGTTTCTGTGTTTGCGACGACACAATGCGCATGTCCCCGGGACTCGCGAGATGTCGATCCCCGATGTGCCTCTAGATCTCTGATAGCCGGCTCCCACTATGGCACTGTCTCCCTCCTCTGTTGTTCTGACAGTTATTCCCCACTCAAGTTCTCATAGTAATTTGATGTCGCGTTTCAGGGTTTTGCGACTTCTCCTGCAGTGGTTTTCACATCGCCAAAAATCTCGATACTCCGATCCCCGATGCACGTGAGAACTGATGCCTCCATGTCATTGTTCCCTCATTGCTCTATCGGACATCACGGGATCATGAACCTTGATGCCAATTGATTCAGGACTTGCCTTTCCCCGATTTTCGATACTATGACACCTGGCCTCTACTAACCTCCTGTCGTGGCCCACACACCTTATCGGGAAATCGCGTTTCACGATTCTGAAATGCACGAAACCTTTGCTTTTGGGATCTCCGATATCCTGATTCCCAATTAAATCCAAACACCGATGGGTTGACTTCCCTGTCGCCTCTCCTTGACAGTGCTCGATCACTGCCATGCATCCCTCCAATGGACGATCCCGATCTCGTCGGCATTTCGGGACTTCCGATGCCCCGGTTCCCTCGACCTTGAGAACTCTGATTCTCCGATTAACGATATGATGATGGGTGCTTGATCTCCAACACCTGTCCCTCATATGGACGGCTCTGATACTGTTGGTGTTTTGCGACTTGCGATGTCACAATTCTCTTGCCCTCGAGAACTCTGATTCTCCAACGGCTGATATCCCGATGGTTCCACCCCTACCGGGATTCCTCCTCTTTTCTGTCGAGGAATTAACCTCCGTGAAACTTCTCTAGATCTGACGGTTGTCAGGTATCTATCCCAGATCTAATGGCCCAGACCACTTCTTCGTCCGCATGCCTACTCCTGTGATTAATCTCTGTGCACCTTCTCCCGATCCAACGGTTGACGGGATTTCTCTAAGAGATCCGATGGTTGTTGCTCTCCTCTTCTGTGGGCTTCTTCTGACACTCCTTCTGGATGGATAACTCAACGGTCCAGATCTTCTCTCTGGCTGATCTAACGATAGCTACTGCTCCTCCTGAGCTTGCACGATTTCTTCCCAGACTTGGAAGAATTTCCTATTTCCAAGGGCTTCAACCCCTTGCACTCTTTCATCTGTGAGCTCTACAATCTTGAGCCTCGCTGTGCATATACAATTCTAGCCTTCCTGAGATTTTATCTTTGAACCCTTGATGGATTCTTCAACTTCTGTGCTCCTTCAGAATCTTCACGCACTAGAGTGCTATCTCTTCTGAGATTTCACAAATACTCAGACCCCTTGGGGGATTTTATCTTCTTTCCTCCTCCCACAGATGGAGAATATAATGCCTTCCTGGCTCTCTGTTCACTCAAGCAACCTCTTACTGAGACTCTCTGGGTGTTTAGCAACCCAGTTAATATCCTTCAGTGGATTCTTCCTTAAACCCAGAACCCAAAGAGAGTTCACTTCACTCCAGTGCCTTCTTGCACACTTTCTTGACACCCTCCTGGCGGAGTCTCTTTTCCTATGCCATCTGCACAATACCTCTATGCCCCTCTGGTAGAGTTCCTTTCCCCACATAACGTTTAGCAGTTCTATATTCCTGTGCATCCTTTGCACTTGCTCAATGCCCTCCTGGCAGAGCTTCTCAGAATCCTCAGTGATTATGGTATTCTCCGAACTCTCAGTAGATTTCCTTCCTTTGTGCACTCCTGTACACACGCTCAATGCCCACTTGGCAGAGCTCTTACAAAATCCTCAGTGATTCTGTCTACAACTGTGTTTCAACTACATAGCCTTGCCTCTTGAGGTGTTCAGCAACCTCAAAGGTCTTCCTCCTGAGTTGTCGACTTCATTCCTATGCCTCAGCATGTCTTTGCCTGACTCCTCAGAGTGCAGAAATGCATCCTCTATGCACGGCCTTTAGAACCCTCAGCATTCTGTCACACCCTCCTGATATTAAGCCTCAAAGACCTTCAACCTGAAATCAAACACACTCCCTGAAATGGCATGATAACAACACACAATCACAGCATATAAAATAACACATACAAACATCCATATAACACAAAACTCATGCAGGAAAAACTACTTCTGTATTCTATTAAAATGGCAAATGCCTGTTTGTACAAGGTTTTGTCGAGCTCTCTTCGGCTCTTCTCTCCTACCATTTCTAACTCAAAATGAGATCTCCAAATCTCTTTTACCTGAGGGGCTCTTAGTGCTTCCCTCTAGGTCTACCTACTCTAATAAATTACATTCAATGGGCTATCTAGTCCAGAATTAGATCTAGATCTTAGCCATACACACACATTAAATTCATATCTTATCTATAGCCTGCGCAAAGGCATGGCTTTCCTAGCTCAACAGCCTAATCACATTAAATTTACATTCATTTCAAATTTAAATGAGCACTGCGCCTCTCTTCATCCTTTTGAATGTGTGCACGTTGACATGGCTGGCTGGCTAGCTGGCTGACATGGAGTGATGCTCCTGCATCATCTTGCTACAAAGATTATCCGACATACAGAGGCAACTGCAACATGAACCCGCAACCATTCATGGAGACCGAAAACACAAGAAGAGAAGTCAGATTTCGCTTGAGACTCAAAAACATGACTCCATAAGTGACCCCACTAGGAGAAGTACCGCGAAGAAGGCCCAACCTGGAGGTAGGGGACACTCATCAGGAGAGTCCTCTAGAAAGGAAATTGACAATTCTGAAGGATCTTCTAGTAGTAGGACCGGCTCGCATTTTTAGAGGAAAGGAAAGAAACAGAAGCGTTCCAAAACCCGTGGTCTTGAAGAGTTCAATAAAGCCAAACCACCCTCTTTCAATGAAGATATTAAGAAGGAATAAAAGGTGGAAGCTTGGATGCTTGGTTTAAATAAGTATTTCAGAGTCCATGACTACTATGAAAAATTGAAGGCTTGAATAGCCATCTTCAACATGAATGGAAAGGCTTCCATATGGTGGGAAGACTTAGGAATGTGAAAGGAGTCCATGAGAAGGACTTGTCATGGAAACTGTTTGAGAGACACCTCGGGAAGCAGTATCTATCATAAAAATACATAGATGGGAAAACTAAGGAATTCTATGAACTCCGGCTGGGGAAGCTCACCATAGAGTAATTTGTCAATAAATTTCTTGAACTACTGAGGTATGTACCCTACATAAAAGATGAAAAAGAAAAAATGCAGTGGTTCATTAGTGGGTTACCTAAGACCTACCAGGACAAGATTGAGTTCAACGAACCAAATATCTTAGAAGAATCTATCTGAAAGATGAGGTATTGTTATGAACAATGTGGTAGCAATACAATATCCCACAAGGACTGGAATAAGAAGAGTAGTTTGGGATTCCAGAAGAAAAGGTTGAAATCCTCGAGAGTTAAGAACTATGGAAAATATTCTAGGGGGAGCCTTTCTGCTACAAGTGTATATCAACAAAATTTCCCCTCTCAAAGTGGAAATAAACCTTTTCAGACAGTCCCAACAAAGACCGATAACCTAAAGAAGGAACCCTTAAAATGCTGGGGTTGTGGAGAAAATCATAGATTGAGGGACTGCCCACACAGACAACAAAATAATAAGGGGGTCTACAACATCCAAGAAGATACCACCATCAATGATGTGGCTAGGAGCATGCCACGAATCTATGAATCCCTGGACAATAATCAACCCGACCACCAAGATTTATTAATGGAGCCGGAAGATATGATTGCCAACCATCCAATTTCTCTTTTAATTGACCCATGTTCTAATTTAAGTTATGTGGCACCTCAGACTTTCAATAAGTGTAAACTGCAACCAATTAGACATTTTAAACCATGGTTGGTACATATAGCCATTGGGACCAAAATAAAGGTGGTAGAGGCCATACCAGCCTGCCAGTTCACCATGGGTGGATTGCCCACCCGAGCGACCCTTAACATACTTCCCCTGGGATATTATGACCTGTTGATTGGTATGGATTAGTTGGATTCTTATAAAACTAAAGTGGATTGTTATCATAAAACTTTAGAATGTGTAAACGAAGAAGGGAGAAATATGAACCTCCAAGGGATTCAGAAGTGTGTCTCAATGAGACAAATATCGGCCCTTCAAATAAAGAAGTATTGTAGAAAAGGGTGTTCCTTATATGCAATAGAGGTGTTGAAATCCATTGAGGATGAAAAACCAGACCTAGAGGACCACCCCATATTAAGAGAATACAAGGATGTGCTCCTCGAAAAAGTACAAGGATGGAGCTTACACCAAGAGTGGTACCAACATCTAGAACGCCATATAGGATGAGCACGCCAGAGCTGGTTGAGATCAAGATATATCTAAAGGAGATGATGGCGAAAGGCTACATCCAACCCATTGTATCTTTGGGGGGACCGCCTTGTTACAGGTATGAACTAACTGAGAGGGGGGGGTGAATCGGTTAGTGTAGATTATTAACCTTTTACTCTCATTTTTCACTTTGAATCATTAATCTTAGTGGCAGTGAGTCTTTACTGTGAAATTCAGAGTTATAAACATAAAGTAGATAGTATAACGAACAGAAATCACACACAGCATTCATTCACAAGTATGAGACACAGATTTTTCAAGAGGAAACCCAACCAGGGAAAAAACCTCGTCTTCTTAAGATGTTCAGCAAGCTTCAACTTCGTTACA
>JZKD02S1486940.1:88465-162206 GCA_000966675.3 Picea glauca | reverse complement strand
GATTCAGCATTTGTGTTTCAGCATCTACGTTTCAACATCTGAGATTCAACATCTGTGTTCACCATACACAATCGATTGCCATCAATGACAACCTTGATCATCTGCGTCATCTCTATTGTAGCCATATTTCCAACACGCCTGTCCTTTTTGTGAAAAAGAAAGATGGCACACTTTGAATGTGAATAGATTTTAGACAACTGAATAAGACAACGATAAAGAACAAATACCCCTTACCTAGAATCGATGACTTGTTCGACCAACTGGGAGGTGCTACCCTCTTCTTGAAGATCGACTTGAGGTATGGATATCACCAAGTCTAGATTAAGGATGAAGACATCCACAAAACAACCTTCAGAATGAGGTATGGTCACTATGAACTCATGGTGGTGTCATTTGGGTTAACCAATGCCCCTGCCACTTTTATGTGCTTGATGAATAATGTACTCAGCAAATTTCTGGACAAATTTGTATTGGTTTTCATTGATGATATCATAATATACTCCAAGAACAAGGAAGAGCATGAGGAATATCTTTGAATCATACTTCAAATACTAAGAGAGCATACGCTCTATGCTAAGTTTAGCAAGTGTGACTTCTTTCAAAAGAAACTCCATTACTTAGGCCATGTCATTTCTAAGGAAGGAGTGGCAGTGGACCCCAATAAGATTAGATCTATTATGGAATGGCCTACCCCAAAGGATGTATCAGATATTAGATCCTTCATGGGCTTAGTTGGATACTATAGAAGGTTCATAAAAGGATTTTCCAAGATTGGTTGTCCAATAACTGCCCTTCAGAAAAAGGGGATCAAATTCATTTGGACATCAAAAAGTGAAGAAAAATTTTTGGAACTGAAATACCTCCTGACCCATGCACCCATGCTAAATATTGCAGACCCAGATAAGGATTTCCTCGTATATACAGATGCTTGAAAGGAAGGACTCAGAGGATTCCTTATGCATGAAGGATATGTAATTTCCTACACATCCCATAAATTAAATGAACATGAGATCAATTATGTGACCCATGAATTAGATTTGGCTTCCATAGTACATGCTTTAAAAATGTCGAGGCACTACCTCCTCAGAAGGATATTTGTTCTTATGACATAAAATTGCAGGTTGAGTCACCTATTTGATCAACTGAAACTCAACGCTAGGAAAGCTAGGTGGATGGATCTCCTTAGTGAATTCGATTTCGAAATCAAACACATAAAAGGAAAGGAAAATAGGGTGGCCAATACCCTTAGCAGAAGTATAAAAATGATTCATCTAGCAGCAGTAAGCACCTATGAAATGGATGTCAGGGAAAGAATCAGAAATGCACAAGAGACATATGCATTCTTTAAGACCGTGACCTCATACCTAAAACAAGAGCCTACAAGGCCGAAGTATGAAGGCTACCAAATGATTGAGGAAAGGCTTCTAACTTAAAGAAACAGATTCTATATTCCAAACTGTGATGACTTGAAGAGGTTCATAATGGATGAACTGCATAAAAGACCATATACTAGCCACCCAGGATATCAAAAGATGATCATGACCACTAGGAAAAAATTCTATTGGCACGGGCTAAAGAAAGACATAGCTAACTATCTAGCTAAGTGCTTATAATGCCAACAAGTTAAGGTAGAGAAATGACATCTAGCGGGATCATTGCAGCCCCTACCGATCCCAGAATGGAAATGGGAAACCATCTCTATGGATTACATTATCGGATTACCAAATTCGATCGAGAAAAATGATGCCATCATGGTCATGGTAGAAAAAATTGAGTAAGTCTACTCATTTCATTCCTGTCAAATCAACTTGCAAGGCCATAGATATTTCCAACATCTTCATGAAGGAGATATTTAGACTGCATGGCATGCCCAAGGAAATTGTATCTGATTGAGATACCAAGTTCACTTCAATTTTTTGGAAATCCCTAATGGTCGGTCTGGAGACAAAATTGCTATTCAGAACAACTTATCACCCTCAAACTGATGGAAAAATAGAAAGAGTAAACCAAATAGTAGAGGACATGCTAAGGATGCATGTAATGCATCATCCTAAGAAGTGGGAAGACTACGTACCATTGGTAGAATTTTCCTACAACAACAGTTATCAATAATCCTTGAAGATGAGCCCTTTTGAAGTCCTCTATGGTAGACAATGAAAGATTCCAATCAGTTGGAGTAATCCAGTGGAAAAAATTACAATCAAACCTGACATGCTGAAAGAAATGGAACAACAAGTGGTTCAGATAAGGAAAAATATGAAAACTGCTCAGGACTGATAGAAAAGTTACGCCGATAGAAAGAGAACTCCCCAAGAGTTCAAAGTCGGAGACCCTTTATATCTTAGAGTTAGACCCCAGAATATTTCTCTGAGAATGGGAGCCTATGCCAAGTTGGCACCTCGGTATTGTGGACCCATTGAAGTATTATATAGAGTGGGACCTGTAGCCTATAGGATAGCACTTCCTCCCATAGTAAAGGAACATAATATTTTCCATGTTTCATTGTTGAAGAAATATGTACATGATGTTAATCATATAATTGACTGGTATGTAATCCAGGTGGATTGGATGGATAATTCCTACTAGAACCTCAATGCATACTAGATAGGAAGGAAACCACACTCAGAAACTAAACCATTGCATAGGTCAAGGTGCAATGGAAACACTTTGTCCTAGATGAGGCTACGTGGGAAATGGAAGATGCCATGAGACAGGGATATCCGATTTTGTTTACTTCTGTACATACCTATCATGTTGATAGATATAACATCGAGGACAATGATTCCATTAAGTGGGAGGGAATTGTAACACCCTGTTTCCCCCAGTCTAAAAATATAACTTTATTGGCCAGGAACTATGGAAAACTCAAAGTGTGAATGTTTTATTTGATGGACCCTTGTATAAAAGGTCGATGAATGTAAATACTCTTATTTTAATAAATAATGGAAACATGTTGCATAACTGCAGAGAAGGGGATGTTCTAAGAGAGACCATGATTTCTAATGAAAAGGTGGTGGAGGAGACCCGAAATGGTTGTGTTAACCTCCACAGAACCAATACTATGTTGGTTTTAATTGCTCAACATCAGAACAACCCTTTGACCCGTAATGAATTACAATCAGGCTGGTAGGTGGGAATATCTCCTCAAGAGTTAATGAGGGGATGGGGCAGAGTACCCATATGTAAGGCTTCCAGACCTGACCACGGACTAGGGATTTGAGCCACACACAATCTTGTTGAGGAAGGAAATAAAGAAAGAGGGGTGTGGACAGAGGGGGTCCTGTAAGGAATGCAAAGACGAGAGTGGAAAATCTCATGTACAAGTAAGGATTGAAAGGGAAAAGTGAGTTCTGATCATAGAAGATAGAGACTGAGTCAGGAGAAGGAGAGTAACTTTCATCCTTGTCTATTCCTGTATAGGGATGATGAGAGTAACCTTCATCCCTAACATTCGTTGAGCTGGAATTGAGGCACTGAATCTCAAAGAATCGTGGCCTAAGCTCGTGGGTGGCCAGTGATAAACCCATTGGGAGTGACCGAGCTTATGGTTGGGTGGAAATGATCACCCCTCTCAACAATCGCATCACACCTTATGGTTATGACAAGTTTTTTATGCCTTGTGCTTTGAATTAGAAATAATGAATTGCATTCTTGTATTTATATTCCTAAAATGGTTTCTATACTGAATGATTAAGCTAGAAGTATGCATTCGTTGCTTGAGAACTTTCATATCTACTTGATTTCCTTATGCACTAGATTAATCCCTAGAAAGCACCTTCCCAGAGAATTTCATCACCATCCTAGAGTCACGTGAGTACTTCCTGATTGTGGAGGTTGAACCCCACAATCACTATGAGGACGGAGTCCAATAAGCTCAGTAGAGGTAGTGAATGTATGCACCAAGTCTTTGCAAGGTGGGTAGAGGCCAAGACCATCTTAAGTCCTAAATTTGAGGAATGAATGTAAGGATTGTGCGAAAGAACACTTCCAAGTGTTACGTTCAACAGGAAGAGTGAAAAACCCTTAAGCCTTTCAGAGCCAATGAAGCTCAAGAAGAATAGTGAGGTTCAAATATCGAAAGGGAATATCATTTCGTTTAGAAAAGGAACGGATGAGATCCGTTCAGGAGGACCCAAGGTGTATCGCAACCGTTATATTTGAATAAGGGGCACAGGCATTAATTACTCGACTCCTTGTGTCTTCGCAAGATCACACATTGGGAGATTTTCATTTTGGCGCGACTAAACTCCTGAAACCTAAAATTGCAATGTGATTTGGACCATAGATCTAAGGATCTATCAGGACCCTCCTTGACCATGAGATTGGAGAGATCGGGGATTTGCACGTTGGCGCAACTAAACTCCCAAAAACTGAAATTGTGACGTGATTTGGACCGTAGATATAAGGATCTATCAGGACCTTTCTTGACTATTGGATTGGCAAGATTAGGGATTCCCACATCGGGATATTCATACATTTTTGCAACTCAACTCCCAAAACGTGAAGTTGCGATGTACTTTGATTCGTTGGATCAAGGAAGGTCATTGACCATCGATCTGACACGAGCAGATTAATGCAAGAGTATGTGGGAATTCAAAATTCCCTAAGAACCAAGCACAGAAGAGATAAGCACATTTTCAAAGTGTAGATGAGGTCCAAGAGGCAAACTTTTCTCAAGTTCGAAAGCTCAGGAGGGAAAGTGGGACTCAAGATGCATACATCAAGGCTCACAGGAAGTAAATCGAAGGTCAAGACCTTTGAAATATATGAGATCTTCCCAGTCAGGGAGGAAGGTGAAAGCTCAGGAGGAGGAGCTACAGTGGTCGTTGGATCAACCATCATGAAATATTTGGACCATCAGATCATAGTCCAAACAACGAGGAGTACGTGCAGAGGGGAATAGATATCAGTCATTTGGTTTGAGTGTAAAAGAATCATGGCCGCCCAATCAAGGTAAAGTGAACTAACAATAATCCTTGAGGGTACACAAGAGGAATAGGGTTCCAAAGTCATGAAATCATCAGAACCTTCTATCTAGGAGGAAACATGGTGAGAGATCAACATTTTGCTGACTCACGACTCAGGGAAGTCAAAGGGTGGAGTTGTGAGAATATGCAAAATGCGAAATCACGATTTTATCTGAGCCATTTAATCATGGGGAGTTGTGAGCTATGCATCATTATGCTCACAAATATCAGGAAATCGAGAATCAGGAGAACATAGGTGAACTAACCTCCAAAGTTGTGAAACACAAACTTGTGACTTGATCACAGTCGTTGATCGAAGGAAGATCGTGGACCGCAGATATAGTCTGATCGAGAGTCTGCAACTTGGGAAGCCAGAAGTAAGAGTTCTAAGAACTCATGAAATGCAAAATCACAATTTGATCTGAGCTATTGGATTGAGGAGAGATTTGGGTTGTCAACTCATTTCAAGGGAAGGACGAGCAAGTGAACTTCGTATGACGCAAAGTCCTGAAACATGAAATCACGATGCACCTTTCGATTTGGAGACTGGTCATCACCTTGGTCACACAAATAAAGTGGCTTAACCAGGAGAGCTAGTGCCTAAATACGCTGAATCTTAAAGGCACAAAAGAGAAATTCACGGGTTCCATATAACCTACACCTTAAGGGAAAAGAGGGCATGTTAAGTGGATTTGAGGTCCTTCCTGACTTCCATTGATGAGGATTAGATACCATGAATGGAGAAATTGACTAATTGAGGAAAAATAATTTTTTTTCCTCATAGTGGGTGTGTTACAAGCATCAAGCAAGTCATCGACGAAGTTGTCAAGAGAGCTCAATTTAGTACCACCTTGAGGGACTGTGCACTGAGATGGTACATGAATTTTGTTTCAAGACCTGGACAGCCTAGACCACTAAATGACATTAATACTGTGTTGAGTGCAGAATTCAAGAAGCCTAAGTTAGAGTTACAGTGTATTGCATACTTGAAGGAAATCAAGAAGAAGGTAATTGAACCTGTTTGCGAATTTGATTAGAGGTTGAAGACCTTGACAGGCCATTTAAGTTTTCATATTCTAGACAAACAACATAAATAATGGTTCATCGCTGCTCTCCTACCACACATCAGAGTTCCTATGATGCAATAGAAGGTCGCTTTGTGGGCTGAAGCATTGGAGATCACCATGAAACTAGAAGCAACCCTATAGGATAAAGTAGCCTAGGTATGAGTCAAATTTTGAATTTGTTAACCAGTTTATCTTTATAGGTTGAATATATGAAGAAATATAAAGGAAAGGAGAAAAGAGAATATATCTGGTGTATCAGATGTAAATCAGAGGGCCATGACAAAGAACATTCTCCCCTATTTAACGAATACTTGGCCTCTGAAGCACCTAGTCCTTTGAAGCAGGCTATTGTGCCCTACTGCAAGGTATGTAGGACTAAACATCACCCTGGTAAATGTTATTACATGAAAACATATGTCCAGACACCCACCAATATTTACTACACATTATGCAAATCTGTGGGACATGATGAGAAGGATTGTAGGGCTTATGATCTCATGCATGAAATATCAAGGGATACATATATGATTCAAGGAGAAGTACAACAACAAGGAAACAATGCACAGTTCAACTCCATAGGAAGAGGAAACTTCAACCCTCGTGGTGGATTCAAAGGAAGAGGATGGGGAGGAGGCATGGGTCGAGGTCGAGTTCAGATTATTTGCTATAACTGTGCACATCTAGGACTTTTGACAAGAGATTGTCATAACCATTGTACTACTTGCAACTATTGTAACTTGTTTGAGCATCTTATCCAAGAATGTCCAGTATTGTTAGCTAAACTCCAGGAGAGACGAGGAGGAAACCAACAAGTCCAATTATATTAGCAGAAGCTTGTGGTGAGGACACTAGAGTCACTCTTATTACTAGAGGAGGCGTTGTTACATGAGAAGATAGGGTGACTCAAGGAAATACCACAAAGGGATCAGGAATCAAAAGAGTTACATAAAAGGCACAGTTGTTTGATCCAAGGAGAGAAAGGAAATAATTTGTAGGAGAATAGGCTTCTTCATATAAGGCACAACCAGAAGTAAAGGAATGTGAAATGACTCCAGAATTTTATCAATATGTCATAGCTAGACAAGGAAAAGAGGTAAGAAAGCTCATGGACTTCCTATACACTTGTATCAATTTGATTAAAGATGAGAAAGTTGTGCAGGAGATACAACACCTGGTAAAACAATATGAAATTGGAAGAATAGATCCTCTGTTGAGTAGAGTTGTGAATCAAGTATCAAGGAAAAGGATGACAAACAAGGAACTGCACCTTAGTGCTCATATTAGAGACTACGACGGTTGTTGGCCCTTGGTTATGGAAGTAAGAAAATATTAAGGTAGAAAAGACGGAATGTGAACTGCATGGAAGACACAATGACCAATATTGGGTCGAAGTGAGTAGAAGAGTAGAAAAGATGAAGCGAAGTAAGAGAAAGAAAGTCATTGGACAAGGAGATCGAGGATGATAGATCAACAAAGAAGATGGATCATCGACAAATCAGCAAGAGGAAAAATCCACCATTGGATGCCTTGGAGCACTGCATGAGAAAGAAGGAAATATGGGATGGCGAAGCCCTGAAAATGCAGGTCAAGTTGACCTAGGGTTTTGGTATTTAGGGTTTTGGTATCTAGGGTTTTGACACTTAGGTTTTAGCCTAAGACTGTCGGTGAGATATTGTAATGTATAAATAAAGGTCAAGAGGACCTGGGATGGGTTGTTTGTTTCTTCTGAGTTGGGATTCATTGATGTTATGAGTGATTACTAAGAGAGGGAGAAGTATTGTGTTGACAAAGCATTCTGTATTGTAATATATTCACCTAGGTGCGAAGGTCAACCTTGCAGCTAAGTGCGTAGGGAAGGGAGATAGAGATAAGAGAGAAAGAGAGAAGATTTGCTAGCTAAGAGCCCATATAGAACTGTATTCTTTCAGCTAATATATTATAAAGCACAGTTCTATGTACGTAGCCCTAGGGAGAGGGTGAACCATGTACATCTTATTGTTGTGTGTGATTGATGTTTTATTCTTTTTTTCTTTGATGTATGGTTGTTACATTATTGTGTTAGATCTGACAAATAAATGTGTGAAGAAGGTCTAAATTGGTAACTGATATCTAGATGTGTTTTTCTTGTATTGGATCCACTTTGTATTTCCTCTGGTTGTAGACACTTGTGTCCTGCAACCCCCTATAGCTACTTTGGGTGAGACTACATCTGCCTCGCAGGTGCTGCCAAAAGGGCCAATATTTAGGGCTTGTTGGTGTGCTCTTGGAGCTGAACCCTGTGTTTTCCCCTATGCCAACAGTGGTCCTCGACTTGGGATCAGAAGTAAATGTTATGATGAAGAAGACTTGGGCATTGATGGGAAAACCTAGATTGATTTACCCTCCTATTAGGCTTAGGATGTCTGATCAACATGCAATGAGCCCCTTTGGAAGACTAGATCATGTCCCTGTAGACATCGATGGGGTAAGGAAATTTGCAGACTTCAAAGTGATTAATATTTTTGATGATAGTTTTCCCTATCCTGCACTGTTAGGAATTGATTGGGATTTCAACAATTCAACTATTGTTGACCTAAAGAAAAGAAGAATTACATTCGAGGGTAATGGCCTAAAGGTTATTGTACCTCTGGACCCAGATGAAGGTCGCAGATACACAGAACCTATTAGGGAAGAATACCATGCATATGAGCAATAGAACAGTAAGACAACAAGATTACATCAATCCTACAACATATGGAAATATCATCTCGCAAAGTGAAAGTGCATGCTCATCAGATTTAGAAGAGGCATTGGAAAATTGGCAGAACAGAATGTATGAAGTATCTACACGGAGGTGTGCCAGATTGACCAAAGAAGCTTGCCAGATTGTCACAGAAGTAAGTAATATTCCTACATTTGATGGTCTGAATCATTTAGAGACATTTCCAGCTGAATTCTAGAAAATTGTACAAGTACAACAGAGGATGTTAGCACTGGATGAAGCCTTAAAAGAAACACCAGCTAGATGGTGGGGGACACACAAGAAGAACATCACAGAGTGGGTACAATGTCCGGCCTTTTTGATAGTGAAATTTTAAGATCAAATTGAAGGAAGTGAAGTTCAAAACAAAGGTCAGATTTGTCCTAAGGACCATGTGCGAAGTTATCAGGAACCCTAGAGCAACATTCCTAAAGAACAGTGGGTGCATAAGTTCATTAACACCTTCGATACTACGTCTATCAACTGGTATTGTCAAGTATAATTGCACCTCATCACTACAGATTGGTATGGTATGACTCAGAACTTTATAGCTATGTTTTTATTTGAGATTCAATACCCTATAGTAGATTGGGATTTACAAATTTTGAGACAAAAGGTCTTCGAAGAGGCACTTAACCTCCCTTTTACCCAAGAATAAGAGGGATGGACTCCACCTCTTCAGTAGTTACAGGATTGCTACAATATTAATGTTGATGAGCATGACGACCCGAGGGATGTAAACATTTTAGAAACTGAGGGATAAAGATACATAGAAGGACCAGGGATTGAATTACCCTTTGTTGGGCATCCCATTAAAGTTAAGAAAGTTAACATTGGAATAGAGAAAGAAACTAAGATGGAAAATGTTGGAGACTATTGGGATGATGCTACTATTAGCAAGATCACAAATCTATTGCATGAATATCAAGACTTGTTTCCCACCAAGTTCACAAACATGAAGGGAATTAAAGGGCTCATGGGAGAAATGAAGATTCCTTTGAGAGTAGATGCCAGACCTATCAAGAAGAGACCCTATAGATTGAATCCCAAGTACAAGCATAAAGTTAAGATTGAATTGGATAGAATGTTGGAAGCGACAATCATAGACCCTATTGAAGAATCCGAATGGATCAGCCCTATGGTGGTCCAAGATAAGAAGTCAGGTGAAATAAGAATTTGTGTAGATCTAAGAAATTTGAATGATGCATGTCTACATGACCCATTTCCTACACCTTTTACCGACGAAGTTCTAGATAATGTAGGAGGACAGGACGTCTACTCATTCACAGATGGATTTTCAGGTTATCACCAGATCAGAATTGCTAAGGAAGACCAACATAGGACCACATTTTCAATAGACTAGGGGTATTTTCAGTACACTGTGATACCTTTTGGGTTGAATAATCCACAAACCATCTTTTCCAGGGTGGTGGTCGAAGCATTTATGGAATTTTTACACAAGTTCTTGGAATCCTATGTTGATGATTGGATTGTCTTTAGCCTACTGAAAGACCATATTGAATGTTTGATATTGATGTTAGATAAGTGCAGACAATGTCAGATTGCCCTGAATTTGAAAAAATGTATTTTATTTTCACCCTTTGGAGTGTTGGTAGGGCACATTGTCTGTAAGGAGGGGTTGTTGGTGGATCCTTCCAATATTGCCATCATTGTTGATCTACCACCTCCCACTTTGGTTAGACAGATGCACACTGCATTGGGGCACACTGGAAACTATAGAAATTTTATTAAGGGTTATGCACAGATAACAACACCTATGAAGAAGTTATTAAAGAAAGATAGCAAGTTCCAATGGACAGAATAATGGAAATAAAGCTTCGACACACTAAAGCAGAAAATGGTCACTACGCCTATCTTGGTTTTTCCATATTGGAGTAAGGAGTTCAATGTTCATGTTGATTCTTCGTCAATTGCATTAGGATTATTCTTGGCATAGCCGGGTGCATGAGACATTGAACACCCTATAGCCTTTGCCAGTAGGAATATTTCTACAGTTGAAAGGAACTATACTACGACTAAAAGAGAAGGCTTGGATATGGTATATGTGCTGCAAAAGTTTAGACACTATTTGTTGGGAGGACATTTTGAGATGTTCATTGATCATTCTGCATTGAAGTACTTAGTCAACAAACTAGTATTGGGGGGAAGAATATGAAGATGGCTACTACTATTCCAGGAGTATGACTTTGAGATTGTGTTCAATCTAGGAAGAATGAATAAAGGGCCTAATCACTTATCCAGGTTGGAACATGGAGAGGAACCTACCAGTCTGGAGGATACACTACGAGATGCATAGTTGTTGACCATCAGAAAATTTGATGATCACTTCATCAAGATAGTTCAGTTCTTGTCCATAGGAATCGCACCTCGCGAGTATACAGTCATTTAGAAGAAACAGTTGGTAGTCTGCATTGTCGACTTTCAACTCACAGTTGGACAATTGTATAAGATGGGACCATATGAGATCTTGAGGAGATGCGTTATGGAGGCAGAAATACCATTGATTCTTGCAGAAGCACATGAAGGCATCGAAGGAGGACACTACGCAGGGAAAGAAATAGTGAAAAAGGTTCTTAGAGTTGGCCTTTGGTGGCCTACTTTAGATAAGTATGCTCAGGAATACTACAGATCCTGGGATGTTTGTCAAAGAGTAGGAAAACCTTCTAGAAGGGATGAGATTCCTTTGGAACCACAATTAACATTACAAGTATTCGAGAAATGGGTCATTGACTTTGTGGAACCTATTAACCCACCAGGAAGGCGCATAGGAGCTAGATACATTATCACCATGAAAGAGTATTTGACTAGATGGGAAGAAGCCAGAGTAGTTAAGGAATGTAGTCCAGCCACAATTGCATAGTTCATCTTTGAGGATATTATAACTATATTTGGTTTCCCAAAGATCCTTATGAGGGATCAAGGCACACACTTCATCAACAAAACTATTGAAACCTTGACTCAGGAATTCAAAGTTCACCATCAAAAGAGCACTCCATACCACCCACAAGAAAATGGCACAGTCAAATATTTCAATAAGATCTTGGAGACAGTGCTGACTAAGATTTGTAGTGTTAACAGAGATGATTGGAATCTAGGAATTCCAGTAGTATTATGGGCTTATAGAACCACTTTAAAAAATTTAACAACCCAGACCCCATTCAAGTTAGTTTATGGCTTGGAAGCAGTGGTACCTATGGAATACTTGGTTCCTAGCTTAATAATCACAACATTTATAGGTATGAGTGACACCAACGCTATTCAAGACAGTCTTACGCAGTTGTTGGAACTAGAGGAAGACAGGTTCATTGCAATATTTCATCAGCAGGTACAAAAAGAACCAGAGAAGGCTTATCATGACAGAAATATAAAAAAGAAACCATTTAAGTAAGGAGATTTGGTACTGTTATATGAAAACAAGTTCATGAAGCATCTAGGGAAGTTAAGGACACATTGTCTCAGACCATTCATATTTTCCTATGTTACAGAAGGAGGAGATGCACAGATAAAGACCCTTAATGGAGATTGGAAAGAAGTTTGGGTAAATGGGATTCGGTTGAAGTTGTATTATGACAACCAGCTGCCTCACAACTCTCAGTAAAATAACAACAAGGAAGGGTCTAGGTACTAGGTGTAGCTGAAACTGGGTACCAGACAAAGAAAAGACAGTTTGTACATGATACGAAGGAACATAGAAGAAATCACAGGCTTCTCTGTGCAGTCTACAGTCGAAGTGATATAGAAGGATTGATCTTGCACTGACTCAGAATGAGTCACATGTGAATGTTGGGGGCCTGTTGGCCCTTGGTTATGTATTAAGGAAGAAAGCAAAGACGAAGTATGAACTGCACGGAAGGCACATTAACTGAGGAAGGGTCGAAGTGGTTAAAGAAGCAGAAAAGAAGGAGCGAAGTAAAGGAAAAGATAGTTGTTGGAAGAGAAGATCAAGGAAAATAAGGAATTAAAGAAGATGGATCGTTGACAACTCAATAAGCATAAAAAGAAACCAATGGATGTTTTGGATCACCTCTCGAAAAAGAAGGAAGGATAGACTAGCGAAGCCCTTAAAACATGGGTCAAGTGGACCTAGGGTTTTGGATCTAGGGTTTTGACACCAGGGATGATTTTAGGGGCTAAATTTCTCTCATGGGCTAATTTTCCATGGTTTTTCCAAAAATGAGATTCACTATTTTAAAAATGATTCGCCCAAATTCTATAGGATAAAATTATTTTACCTTAAAAATCGCCAAAATTTTATAAAAACTATATAAAATACTTAGAAATTTGAATATTTTTTAAAAAATATAGCCAAACATTTATAGTTGACATATGATGGATTAGTAATATTTGCCAAGGTATCTACATTTTAAAATAAATTTCCATCCTTAAAATCATCCATGTTAGCTAGTAATGTCCAAGAGTCTAATTTTCATTCGGTCTAAGGTTGTCCAAGAGTCATGTAATGTGTATATAAAGACCTAGAAGAGTCGAGAGGGTTATCTAGTGTTTTTGTTGATTTTATTATGGTTGTTCACTATTGGTTAATGATTATTGTTGATTATTGTTGAGGAGAGAAATATTGAGTCTGTATTCTGGATCTTCAGTTGGGTACGAAGATCAACCCTGCAGCTAGGTGCACAGGGAGGGGAGATAAATAGAGAAAGAGAGAGAGATCCGCAGCTAAGTGCTAAGATAGAACTGCATGTTTTCATCTAATATATCAAGAAACGTAGTTTTATGGATGTAGCCCTAGGGAGAGGGTGAACCACGTATATCTTCTTGTTCTTTGTGAATGATGTTGTGTTATTTTCCATCTGATATACTTTTATTTAATTGTTGTGATTAAAGATAAGAGATAGAGTTAGCCTCGTGAAGTGAGCATAATAGTGGTAAAAAATATCTAGATTGTTTTTCGTTGTTTTCCTAGATTCACTTTGCATTTCCTCTGGTTGTAGACACATTTGTCCCGCAACCCCATATTGCTACTTCAGGTGAGACTACATCTGCTTCACAGGTATTTCTAAAAGGGCTAGTAGTTAGGGTTTGTTGGTGCGTTGTAAGAGTTGAACCCTGGGTCTTCCCCTGTGCCAACAAATGGTATGCTGTGGAAATGGTATGCTATGGTATGGCTTGCATTGGCAATGGGAATGGAAATGGTATGCATTGACAATTGTATGGTATGGTATGGTATGGTATGCATTGGAAATGGCATGCATTTGAAATCAAAATGGTATGGATTGGTAATGGAAATGGTATGAATTGGGAATGGTATGCATTTCCTTGCCATTGTATGGTGTGCATTAAAAATGGTATGGTATGCTATGCATTGCAATTGACAATGGAAATAGTAATGGTAATGGTATGCATTGGCAATGGTATGCTATGGTATGTTATGCATTGGAAATGGAAATTGTAATTGTATGGATTGGCAATGGAAATAGTATGCATTGCCTTTCCATTGCCTTGTATGGTATGCATTGGCAATGGTATGGTATGGTACTAAATGAATTGGAAATGGAAATGGTATGGTATGCATTGGTAATTGTATGCTATGGTATGGTATGCATTAGCAATATCAATGGAATGGTATGCATTGGAAATGGAAATGGTATGCATTTCCCTTTCATTGCCTTGTATGGTATGCATTGGAAATGGTATGGTATGGTATGGTATGCATTGGAATTGGCAATGACAATGGAAATGATATGGTATTCATTGGCAATGGAAATGGAAATGGTATGCATTGGTATGGTATGAAATGTATGGTATGGTATGCATTAGCAATGGTAATGGTATGCATTTCCTTGCCATTTTATGGTATGCATTGTCAATTGTATGGTATGGTATGCACTGACATTGGCAATGGAAATGGAAATGGAATGGTATTCATTGGAAATGGTATGGTATGATATGGCATGGTATGCATTGGCAATGGCAATGGAAATGGTATGGTATGCATTGGCAATGAAAATGGTATGGTATGGTATGCATTGGAAATGCAAATGGTATGGTATGCTATGGAAATGGTATGGTATGCATTGGCAATGCTATGGTATGCTATGATTTGCATTGGCATTGGAAATGGAAATGGAAATGGTATGGTATGCATTGGAAATGATATGCATTTTCATTGGCAATGGAAATGGTATGCATTGCCTTTCCATTTCCTTGTATGGTATGCATTGGCAATGGTATGGTATGGTATGGTATGCATTGGAAATGGCAATGTTATGCATTAGAAATAGTATGCATTTCCTTTCCATTGTATGGTATGCATTGGCAATGGTAGCCATTTACTTGTATGGTATGCATTGGAAATGGTATAGTATGGTACGCATTGGAAATGGTATGCTTTGGTATGGTATGCATTGGCAATGGAAATGGTATGCATTGCCTTGCCATTTCCTTTTATGGTATGCATTGGAAATGGTATGGTATGGTATGGTATGGTATGCATTTCCATTGGCAATGACAATGGTATGTATTGGCAATGGAAATGGTATGTATTTCTTTGCCATTGTATATTATGCATTGAAAATGGTATGGTATGGTATGGTATGCATTGGCATTGGCAATGGCAATGGCAATGGATTGCATTGGCAATGGTATGGTATGCATTGGAAATGGTGTGATATGGTATGGTATGCATTGGCAATGCAAATGGTATGAATTGGTATGGTATGCATTGCCTTTCCATTTCCTTGTATGGTATGCATTGGCAATGGAAATGGTATGCATTGCCTTGCCATTGTAAGGTATGCATTGGAGATTGTATGGTATGGTATGGTATGGTATGCATTGGCATTAGAAATGGTATGGTATGCTATGGTATGGTATGCATTGGAAATGGAAATGAAAATGGTATGCATTTCCTTGCCATTGCCTTGTATACTATGCATTGGAAATGGTATGGTATGGTATGGTATGCATTGGCAATGGAAATGGTATGCATTGCCTTGCCATTGTATGGTATGCATTGGAAACGGTATGGTATCGTATGGTATGCATTGGCATTGGGAATTATATGGTATGCATTGGAAATGGTATGTTATGGTATGGTATGCATTGGCAATGGAATTGTAAATGGTATGCATTGGTATGGTATGCATTGCCTTGTCATTTCCTTGCATGTTATGCATTGCCAATGATATGGTATGAATTGGCAATGGAAATGGTATGCATTTGGTTGCCATTGTATGATATGTATTGGCAATGGTATGGTATGGTATGCATTGGCAATGGCAATGATATTCATTGGTATGGCATGCATTTCCTTTCCATTTCCCTTTATGGTATTCTTTGGAAATGGTATGGTATGGTATGCATTGGCAATGGTATGGTATGGTATTTTATGGTATGCATTGACAAGACAATGGTATGCATTGGCAATGGAAATGGTATGCATTGGTATGGTATGCATTTCCTTGTCATTGCCTTATACATTATGCATTGGCAATGGTATGGTATGGTATGCCATGGTATGCATTGGCAGTGGTATGGTATGGTATGGTATGTCATTCCTTGCATTGGTATGGTATGCATTGGAAATGGTATGGTATGGTATGGTATGGTATGCCATGGTATGCATTGGCATTGGCCTTTATATGGTACAATATGGTATGCATTAGCATGGTATGGTATGGTATGTTGTTCCTTGCATTGGTATGGTATGACATGGTATGCATTGGCATTGGCATTGGTATGGTATGATATGGTATGCATTAGCATGGTATGGTATGGTATGGTATGCATTGGCATTGGTATGGTATGGTATGCTATGCTATGCTATGGTATTGTTATTGGTATGGTATGGTATGGTGTGGTATGGTATGTCGTGCCTTGCCTTGATATGGTATGGTATGGTATGGTATGTCTTTCCTTGGTATGGTATGATATGGTATTCCTTCCCATGGCTTGCCTTGCCTTCACTTTCCATGTATTATATTTCCATACCATGCCTTGCCATGCCATGCCATTCCATGACTTGGCTTGCATTCACTTTCCATGCCTTTCCTTTTCCATGCCATTCCTTTCCATGTCATGCCTTGCCATGCCTTTCCTTGTCTTCACTTGCCATGTATTTTCTTTCCATACCATGCCTTTTCATCCCATGCCTTTCCATGTCATTCCATGCCATGCCATTCCATGCCTTTCCTTGCATTCAATTGTCACACCTTTCCTTTTCCATGCCATGCCTTTCCATAACATGACATTCCTTTCCATTCCATGCCTTTCCATACCATTGCATGCATTTCCCTTCCATGCCTTTCCATACCATGCCATGTCATATCTTTCCATGCCTTTCCTTTCCATGCCATGCATTGACATACCATTCCTTGCCACGCCATTCCATGCCATGCCTTGCCTTCACTTTCTATACCTTGCATTGCATTCACTTGCCATACCATCAAAGGATTCATACATAAAAAGTACAATCAAAGGATTCATTAAGCATGTAATTCTACAACTTGTTATCCCATATTTCCTATATATAAATAGTTTCATGAGAATTTCAATGTTTTAGTCAATGAGGCATAGTGCAATTTATGAAGAGGAGGTCGATTTTACATAACGCTATGTACAAAATTTGTGGGTAGTGTAGTCGCATGGGTCTTAGCCAAATAGACTTGTGGGAGCTTATATAACTCCATTATGCCACTTGGTTTGGATTTTTTTCCCCCAGACCAAATTGGCCACATGTCCTTGAATGGCTTGAAGGGGCGAGATGCAACTCACAATAAATCTCAAACCTAGACTTGGATGGGTGAATCGTCAGTTGAATTGGATCTGAAGCACTGAGTTTCAACTAGGGGGGGGGCTCCACTCTCATTTTGTCCACCGAAAAACCATTTGTTGGAGTATCTTCAACACTAGGATTTTGGTCAATGAGGCATAGTGCAAGTTCTTAAGAGGAGGTCAATTTTCAAGAACACTTTTTCAAGAATTTTTGGGTAGTATAGGTGTGTGGGCCTTAGAAATATTGACTTGTGTAAGCTTACAAAACTCCTTTATGTCCCTTGGATTGGATTTTATGCCCTCAAAACAAATTGGCCACATGTCCCTCAATGGTTTGAAGAGGTGAGTTGCAACTCATGATAAAACTCAAACCGAGACTCGGATGGGTGAACCATCAGTTGTGTTGGATCCAAAGAACTGAGTTTCAACTAGGGGGGACCTTCGCTATCATTCCATCCACCGAAAAATTATTTATTAGAGTATCTCCAACAATAGGGTTTTGTTCAATGATGAATAGTGCAATTTTTGAAGAGGAGGTCGATTTTCAAGAACACTATGGCGGGCATTTGTGGGTAGTGTAGTCATGTGGGCCTTGGCCAAATAGACTTGTGGGATATTATGGAACTCTGATATGCCACTTGGTTTGGATTTTATGCCCCTGGACCAAATTGGCCACATGACACCCTAAATGGCTTGAAGAGGCAAGTTGCAACTCACGATAAAACTCAAATCAAGACTCAGATGGGTGAATCGTCAATTGTGTTGGATCTCAAGCACTGGTTTTCAACTACGGGGGACCCTCCGCTGTCATTTCTTCCACCAGAAAACCATTTGTTGGAGTATCTATGACACTAGGGTTTTCGTCAATGAGGCATAGTACAATTTCTAAATAGGAGGTCAATTTTCAAGAATATTGTGTCGGGAATTTGTGGGTAGTGTAGTCACATGGGCCTTGGGCAAATAGAATTATGGGAGATTACAAAACTCCATTATGCCACTCGATTTGTATTTTATGCCCCTAGACCAAATTGGCCACATGTCCCCGAATGACTTGAAGAGGCGAGTTGAAACTCGTGATAAAACTCAAACTGGGACTCAGATGGGAGAATTGTCAGTTGCGTTGGATCTAGATCACTGGGTTTTAGCTAGGGGGGCCTTTGCTCTCATTTTGTCCACTGGAAAACCATTTGTTGGAGTATCTCTGACACTAGGGTTTTGCTCAATGATTATTACATATGTTTGACAATTTAACACCTTGTTAGGCTAAACATGGCAAGGAAAGTGAAGGAAATACATGGCATGGCATGGCATGGCATGGAAAGGCATGGCATGGCAAGGCATTTCATGGAAAGTGAAGGAAAGGCATGGCATGGCAAGGCATTTCATGGAAAGTGAAGGAAAGGCATGGCATGGAAAGTGATAAGAAAAGCCAAGTGAAGGCAAGGCATGGCAAGTGATAATGCAAGTGAAGGCAAGGCATGGCATGGAAAGTGATAAGGAAAGGAAAGTGAAGGAAAGTCGTGGAAAATGAAGTCAAGGCATGGCATGGAAAGTGAAGGAAAGAAAAATAATGTGAAGGAAAGGAAAGGAAAGACAAGTGAAGGTAAGGAATGGCATGGAAAGTGAAGGAAAGACATGGAAAGTGAAGGAAAGTGAAGGCAAGTCATGGCATTGAAAGTGAAGGAAAGGCATGTTATGGAAAGTGATAAGGCAAGGAAAGTGAAGGAAAGGCATGGAAAGTGAAGGAAAGTGATAAGGAAAGTTAAGGAAATGTATGGTATGCCAAGTGGTAAGGCAAGGAAAGTGAAAGTGAAGTAACGACATGTCATGGAAAGTTAAGGAAAGGAAAGGAAAGGAAAGGCAAGTGAAGGAAAGGCAAGGAAAGTGAAGGAAAGACACGTGAAGGAAAGGAAAGTGAAGGTAAGACAAATGAAGGAAAGGAATGGCAAGTGAAGGCAAGGTAAGGAAAGTGAAGGAAAGGCATTGCATGGAATGGAAAGTGAAGGAAAGGAATGGAAAGTGAAATAATGTGAAGGAAAGTGAAGGAAATATATGGCATGGCATGGAAAGTGAAGGCAAGGAATGGAATGAAAAGTGAAGGAAAGGAATGGCATGGAAAGGGAAGGAAAGGCATGGCAAGGAAAAGGAAAGAGAAGTGAAGGAAAGAAAGTGAAAGCAAGACAAGTGAAGGAAAGGAATGGAAAGTGAAGGCAAGGAAATGAAAGTGAAGGAAAGGCGAGGAAAGTGAAGGCAAGGAAATGAAAGTGAATGAAGGGAAAGGCATGGAAAGTGAAGGCAAGGCATGGCCTGAAATGGAATGGCAGGTGAAGGAAAGTAAAGGAAAGTCATGACATGGAAAGTGAAGGAAAGGCATGGCATGGAATGTGAAGTAAGGGAAAGGCAAGGCATGGAAAATGAAGGCAAGGCAGGTGAAGGCAATGTAAGGTATGGCATCGCAAGTTAAGGAAAGGCATGGCATGGAAAGTGAAGGAAAGGCAAGGAAAGGAATGGAAAGTGAAGGAAGGACAAGTGAAGGAAAGGAAAGGAAAGTGAAGGAAAGGAATGGCATGGCATGACAAGTGAAGGAAATTCATGGCATGGCAAGTGAAGGTAGCCTACTAGGGAAGGAAATGAAAGTGAAGTAAAGGAAAGGAAAGTCAGGGCAAGGAATGAATGAAAAGGCAAGTGAAGGAAAGGCATGTCATGGTATCGCATGGTATGGAATGACATAGCATGGCATGGAAATTGAAGGCAAGGAAAGTGATGGGATGTAAAGGAAAGGAAAGGTAAGGCATGTCAAGGCAAGGCAAGACACGTCATGGAAAGTGAAGGAAAATAAAGGCAAGGAAAGTGAAGGAAATACAAGGCAAGGAAAGGCAAGTGATGGGATGGAAAGGCAAGACAAGGAAAGTGAAGGGGTGGAAAGGCAAGGCAAGGCAAGGCATGGAAAATAAAGGCATGGCATGGGTATATTTTAAGGCAAGGTATATTTTAACAACATTACAAATATTTTAACAACTGTCAAAATGAATCCAAAATTATTATTTTTACATACCTAGATGGTCATTCAAGTACACAATTAGGATCACTTCTAAAACTAATGGTTTCCATTAACTTCTCATGCTTAGAGTAAGGCAATAAGTATCGTACCTTTGATGAGTTCTTACTTGGCATTGTTTGTAGTTGGAGGTTTGTACAAATAACCAAGATTGTAAACTAGTATAGAACTTGACCTGGTTTATAATATTGAAATACATAACCACCTTTCTTTCGCATTCTTTCATCCTGTGTCAGATATTATCCTTTAATAACCATCGACCCTGTCGAAAATTCAATGCCTTCAGTGTCTGTTACTAATCACATGAGGGTCTTCTTTTCCTCTAAGCATTGTGCCAACCAATAATTAGTGCCCCATTCGTTATCTCTTGGGGAAACCACTTCATATATGTTCCCTACAAAAGATGGAGTTCCAAAATGTGACTCCACTAAATGACCAAAGCATAAAACATTCATTATAGTTATTCAAAATTTAATAGAAGGATTCAACAAACCTTGTAGTATGATATTTCAAACATGATCATAATCTATTGAAATACTTGATTGGCCCTCCTCCAATTGGGATAATTCCATAGTTATACGTTGACCAATGGGGAGTGATACATGATCCCATCTATCAACCCAGTCTATCGATTCACAATCATCCCATTCATTACTACTACATGGAACACATAAGCAAGGGAGTTTTCTCATTCATATTTCAATATTGAATTGTCTAATGTTATACTTGAATGGAATCCATGAGTGCCCTAGACTATTTTTCATTCATACCATTGTGGTATATCTACATCGACCACCTCCAAAAAATATCTATGTACATTTCCTTTCTTGTGTGATTAGTCTTCATGGGTTCCTATTGTTACGAGGAAAATCTATCAATGAAAAGGGGTAAACCACAACATACAGAATGATATGCATAAATAAATTATAATCCCAAGTATGCTATATAAATAAAATGCTAACAAGAAAAGGCTAAGATCCTACCTCGTCTGGGCATTCGATGAAGACCATCATTGAGCACACAACCCAAAGCTTTATACTTGCAACTTGTCCTCAACAACCAAGTGCGCAAGAATATGGTGCTAATATATAGTGTTAGCATATATATTGGCATAAGCCATTAACATACATGAAAAACACACCCATGGAATAATAATTCAAATATTTTCAAGATATCAATTGGATGAGAAATGAGTATTTCTATTAAAATAATCAGTAGAAGTACATAGGTGACAAACTTCTGTAATGACATATCATAACTGAGAAACTAAGTCCCTCCAACTAGGCCTCCACCACTTAAATCCTCCACAAAAGGAAAACTCATATAAAGGAGTCAATTAGGCTCTCCATCACAAAGAAGGAAGATCTTGAGGTTTGAACAAGGAGTTTATACTTTCAAGAACAAAGGGATGCAGACTCAATATGAAGTAAAATTTCTCTAGAGTATCTTTTCTCTCAAAGTTGAATCGTTCAATCCCTCAAGGCTTGGATATGGCTCAATTTATATCTTTTAAATGGAATTGAAGGGAAGAGTTGGAGCATTTCTAGTATATGGAAGATCAAGGATCATGGATCTCATGACATGGCATGGAAACCTGACATAATTTTTTATTTGTAGCACCAAACCCAATGTAAGTAGGATGTAGTGGAGAAACCTGTGTATATGATTGTTGTATAACTTATAGGGAACATATATGTGGAAACTATGTTTTTTTGGCTCTGGAAGGAAAAAAAAGGAACTTCAAGTCTGCATAGGGAAATGGAAAGGCCATCTAAGCAAGTTGCATGGAGTGAGGTAAAACTTGTTGTAACATATGCCCCCTAATGTGTGAGGTCAGAGGAATATCTGTGATGGAAGAAATACATTATAATTCCCAGAAGTGGAGTAATGGAGACTCAGTTGGAAGTACTAGTTGCTCATAAGAATATTACAATCCATAATGACTTTGTACACAGGCTGCCAATCTGAATTACACTACAGATCCATGTGGAAATATATCAAATAGTTGTTCATGGCCATGAATAGAAAATATAAAGTCGACATATTCCATAGGCTATCATAGTCATGAACAAGGAACAATGGAATCCAGTCTCAAAATAAATTTGAAGATATATGTATACAATGGAGCACAATCTGATCTCCCATGATCACTGAAGTCATATAGGTACCAGTCCAATGAAAGAAAACAAGATATGAGGAATCTTGCTACTGTAAGATGGAGGTCTTCTACACTATCCACTGAAGGTGCAAGTCTACATCATGTGAATAGAGGAGTTGAGGTTGAACATAATGAGACTTCATTTGATTTTCGTTCATTAAGGTATACCTTTAACAAATGTTAGACAACCCATCGATAATTAAAGTAGGTATCAAGGCAACAAGTACATTCTAAAAGTGTGAATAAGGGTAACATCCTATGACTTGGAGGGAGCATACTTGGAGAGAGTGGAATGATCCCTTGTGTAGAATGTATAGAACTAGAAAATCTAAGGACATGGTCAAAAGACTCATCATCCCCCAAAAGAAGTGTGGGATTGACCGAAGAATGCATTGGCAATGTCACTTCCTTAGACTTTTCACTCTCCAAGAGAAGAGTGGGATTGACCAAAGATTTCATCGGCATGACTACTTCTTCAACCATTGGTTGAATATGATGCGAGACAAAATAATTAAGAGACACATCACTCTTGAAAATAGGAGTGGTGTCTCTCGAATATTGCATCGGCACGACCATTGGTTGAATAGGATGTGAGAAAACATGGTCAAGATACGCATCACTCCAAAACAAAGGAGTGGTGTCGTCCGAATATTACATATGCATGACTGCCATATCAACCAAAGAAGGATTATATGGTTGGGAAACCAAAGATGACTTAGAACTTGAAGGGCCCCTGGACAAAGGCCATGCTTCTGGTACCACCGCAATAACAGGGCACAAGAGAGTTAGGTGACCTCCTTTGCAAAGTTTACAATGGAACTTGGACTTACATCCTACACGTCTAGGCTTCTCAATCCTATCAATACACCCATAATGACTTGTAGTGGTTAGTGACATGATCCCAACATGACTTGCAGAGGATGGTGATATAATGCTAGTATGACTCACAGTGACTGGAATTGTGCCCCCAACATGACTTGTCGAGGTTGTTGACCTATCTCCAACATGACTATTAGAGTTTGATGATATAATTCCAGTATGAATTGTAGTGACTGGACTTGTGCTTTCAGCATGACATGCAACAAATGGTTGTGGAATTAGAGACCAAGGTCCTGGGAAAGTATGATTTTGAGAGATCTCAAGACAATAAGGGTTTTGATATACATGATGGCCCTGTTCGGTAGGATATTATCCTCCTCCAAACTGACTTATAAAAGGTTGTAAGGGAATCATCATCGAGGAAGACGCTTGTGAGGAGAAAGAGACATGACATAGGTTACTCATGTGAGGATATAAATTGCTCCCAGATGAAGGAACTCCATGTGAGGGGTTTCCCATACCATAAACATGACTCCCCTCGGCTGAAACATAGAAGGCTAGAGGGATATTCTCCATAGTAAATGTGTTCGTCGAAATCGACGTGGAGGAAGAAGGGATGAAGGATGGAATATAGGAAGTGAACTGTCTTCCCATTTGAGCACTTGATCCTGGAAAAGTGAATCTAGGATTGGGTACAGAGGAAGGAATATTCCAACCTCCTACCATAGGATATGGTTGAGGGATATGGCCCCAACCAAATGAAAAGGGAGAATAAGGAGGCATCATTCTCCCAGACCAAAAACTAGGATTCACATAAGATGACGAAACTAAGTATGAAAAGTGTGAATACATGTCTCACATACCAAAAGAGAAAGGATTAGAGGCCCAGAGCATTGGCTAAGGACTATGATTCATCATACCATTCATAAATACAAAAGGATTCATCCCCATCGACCGAGTAGAGACCATGGGATGGGTAGCTCTAATTGAGGGATTCATAGGGGCTCCAGCAACCATAATAGTCAAAACTCACAGCGCAATAAAAAATCCTAAGGAAAACTAATAATCAGAGAGCACACCAAAATAAATAAAAAAGGCCAATTCACACAAACACGATATACTGGTTGAAAGGGGCCTCCCTCACTAGAGTAGGTATGCCTCTCCCAAGAGGGGCCTGAGACTCCCTTCAAAATATTGGAGGTATCAGAATCAATTATAAGAGCCCTCGTGGCCTTAACAACACACTCAGTCAGATCCCCTTGGAGAGATAATCCTCTATAAAGGCTATGTATTGTTTGACCCTTATCTGACTCAGGGTACCTTCAGAATAACCCCTGCAAGTAACTTATGTGGCTACCTATGTCAAGTAATTAGAGTAACCATGATATAACCAATGCACAGGTGAATAGTCGTAAGTCTGGTCCACCATATGGGTAGGGTAACGAAGCCCAAAATATTGAAAGCACTACCTCTCATGGAGGTAAAGGTACTTGCAAGACCCCAAAATATGAATAAAACCCCATAAATATCTCTAAAGCTAAGAAGGTATTAAAGGGCTATCTCTGCAACCAACTTCGTGTGACCTCGTGCTTAACTCCGCTATGAGAAGAGAATCCAAACGTCACTAATTACACAATGGGTTTCACCACTCCCTGGTCAAACACATAAGTTTAGCTTAATAGCCTTGGATAATTTTACTCACAAAATCCTATTCCAAGGATGTATATCCTATACTTGTTTGTGTACCCTGAAAAAAAAAATTGTTTCTTGTAATACCACAAGGTTGAGCCCCTGATGAATTGTAATGATTTTTATAGGATGGTGATCCAAGTGTTTATAAGGCCTTAGAGCCTAGATGTTGAAGGCCAAGGATCTTGTTTTTTGTAAATGTAAATACTCACATCATTAATATAATTACATTGTTGCGTGTAGATCAACCATGGAGAAAGAGTTATGGGGGACTAAGATCCACTGGGTAGGGAAAGGGATGGGGATGAGAGGTTGGGAAAAGGGATAACCTATAGGGCTTTTTTCCAAGGGAATATTATAATATATTTTCCTAAAAGACTAAGGTTTGGGGAAATAACCCCTGTTATCCTAAGTTATTTTGAGGAGAGGAACGAACTTCCAAGAGAGCCATGTGTCAACCGGGATGCATGTAGTTTTATGGGGGGGAAATGGTCATTGTAGGGGGGACTAGCCATTATTTCCATGCTCCCCACTGATGCACACACTCAGACTGAGAATTCAGGAAGCCAACCATTTCCTCCATCATGGACCTTTGCAAACTCTGAAACTTGCAAACCTGTGAAGCTAACCCATTTTTCTATGAGGAACAACATGATTGCATAGTGCCTGATTCATATCGATCCCTAGCCATTTTGTTCTTGCTACCCACATTTTTTTTTCTCTGGACTAGTGTGGCTTGTTATCATTACTAGAGCTCATACCCAGTTTTTCTATTGTGGTTACCCATTTGACTTAGGAGCTAGAAAAAAGAAGTAGGTTGTCAGGCCTGTGGTTTTGAAGAGGTGGGTTGTTAGGACTATGGATTGAATAAGTAGGTTGTCATCCATGTGAGAAACTCTCTGCAGGTTAGAGAGATTGTTGTGGAAGTGATTTCTCCTTAAGGGAGTCCAGCAACAACTATAAAGCTCTGAGAATTTCTGATCTGGCCTATTGCTGAAGCCCTGGAAGGGAAGTGGAGTAGCCGATGAACTCTGGAATAGTGAAGGTGCATATTCTTGGGGTGGGACATTCATGTGGGGAATGAGAGTCTGTGAGTGGTGGGCATAAGTAGGCTCCTGGGAGGGAATCCTTCTTGTTGCATTGTGAATCTTTCTATAGTCTCAGCCTAGCCTAGGATTCCCTTTACCCTGGGTGGATTTTAGTCCCAACTTGGGGGTGACCCACTGCTGATAGATTGGAGCAATGGGGTTTAAGTCTGGGAGGTTATTGGAAGGTCTGCACACAGTCAGTGGGTTTCATAAAAAGAAAAGTAACAATTATATGTTAATTTAGGCTATGTAACATGTACATATCAGGATAGTTATATTATTGCTTGTATAAGTTGTTGGTAGATAATTTCTATGAATTCCACATTAATTTGTGTGTATATCTATCTATATATATATAATGCATGCTATCTATTTAAGCATATATGTATGATGTTTCGTAAAGAGCTCTATGTGCCATAGCCTAGCAGGACTATGCATGGCTATGGAAAACTTTGATTATCTATAGCAGAGTGAGAAGTTGATTTGTATTTACTTTAGGTGACATTATCCAGTAGAAGGATTGGGGTGTTAGAAATTGGTATTATAACTTGAACATAGTAGATATTTTTGGTAGCATGCCCCGACCCTGGGATGGTGGGGTATGTTACATTTCTACTCAATTTGAATTAATCAGCATTAATTTTAATGGCTTCTTCTTACTTAAGAGGTTTGGTCGTGAAAATTATGGTATTACAACTCAACATATAAAAATAAGCAAATATAAAAACACTGCTAAGTACTAGTCTTACATTTCAAAGAGGAAATATGCTTCTAAATGAAATTTTTTCAATGCAATCTCTACAATTTCAATGAAATGCAACCTCTCCACATGTGTCAAAATTAATGAAATGTAATCAAAAGTGAAAATGCCATAATGTAAATAAGAAAATATTTTTTTATTTTCGATATAAAGAAAAGAAAATGCAAGGATTGAATATCAACTTCACAGGCAGGCCCTACTACAGGAAAAAAGAGACAAGCCAAGAAGGACACAAAGAAGAAAACACTCAGACTAGTTTACAAGGACAACCTATGAAAAATATGATAAGAAATAAAATGGGCTGAAAATTCAATAATAAGAAGGCTTCCTATCACTCTGTAAGCACTTAACAGTCAGGACAAAGACCAAAGAAGACCCAAAAACCAACCAAACTCAGCCAACAAACACAAAACTCAACCAACAATACTAAAGAGCTGATGTACATGACTGTTTGAGAAAAAATCATATATATATTCTCCCTAAAGGAAGGAATCTCACGTATATACGTGTCTGTGAAGGGAAAAACTGCATATACCAAGGAAAACAATGCCAAGGCAATGGTTAATCCAAGAAACTCATATGAAAGCTAAAAAATAGGCTTTCAAGCAACATGAGACAAGGAAAATCAGGCTAACAGAGAGAAAACCAAGGAGAAAACACTCCAAACCCCAAAAAAGAAGATCAATCCCTAATATGGTCGCTAATTCTATTAGAAGGAAAATATCTCTATGGTAAGGGATAAACCACAATAGACATAATGACAAACATAAATCAACTCTAATCCCAAGTATGCTATATAAATGAAATGCTCACAAGACAAGGCTAAGAGCCTACCTCGTCCAGACGTTTGATGAAGACCATTGTTGAGCATACAACCCAAATATTTATACATGCAACTTGTCCTAAACAGTAAAGATACACAAGCGTATGGTGGCAATATATAGTGTTAGAATATAGATTAGCATAATCCATTAAGATACATGACAAATACGCCCATGGAACAATAATTCAAATATTTGCAAGATATCAATTGGATGAGAAAAGGGTATTTTTATTAAAATGATCAGTAAAAGTACATAGGTGACAAAATTCTGTAACGACACATATCAGAACTGAGAAACTAATTCCCTCTAGTTGGGCCTCCAGCAAAGACAAGATCATATAAAGGATTAAATGAGGTTCTCCATCACAAAGAAGGAAGAGCTTGGGGGATGAACAAGGAGTTTATACTTTCAAGGACAAAGGTATGCAGACTCGATATGAAGTGAAATTTATCCAAAGTGTCTTTGCTCTCAAATTTTAATTTTTCAATCCCTCAAGGCTTGGATATGGCTCAATTTATAGCCTTCAAATGGAACTGAAGGGATGAGTCAGAGTGTTTCTAGTATATGGAAGTTCAAGGATCATGGATCTCATGACACGACATGTAAACCTGACATAGTTTTTAATTTTGAGCACCAAAATCGATGTACACAGGTTGTAGTGGAGCAAATTGCTTATACGCTTGTTGTATAACTAGTAGGGCACATATATGTGGAAAAATATGCTTTTTTGGCTCTGGAAGGCACGAAAAGGAACTTCAAGTCTACATAGGGAAATGGAAATGACATCCAATCAAGTTGCATGGAGTGAGGAAAAACTTGTTGTAACACCTGTTCCCTCTCCCATTACTGAAGAACACCATTCAACAATGGATTTTGCATCTCGAGTGAGGGAAGTAGTATTGAACTTCATTTCTTTCCTGTGTAATTCTCTTTTTATGCATTCACATGCTCCATCATGCTCCCCTTTCTCATTCCTAGACTCAAAATAGTTCCAAATGTGTGGTACCTTTAGTTTTTTGTGAAACATACACAATCATGTAAATACAAGAGCATTTTTGAACTATCCTACGCAACAATCTAACCAAATCCAATGTTGAACCATCTGTATGTTCTTCTCCTTAAGGTGATTGTAGAACAATTGAAAACAATTTTGTACGTAGGCTAAGTCATGGCATCAACCAACACTTATGTAGAAGCAATACTCTTTCAATATAACTCAGTGTTGTTTATTATTATCCGGTCCAGGCTTGTATGTGGTATGTACTATTATGATGACTTGATCTGAGTGATAATATTGGCTTTGAATATCATTTTTCATCTGAAGGGTGTATTTCTTAGTAAAATCAACCATTGATAACACAATACCAACATGAAATGTATCTTTGCATATTCTAAAATTCTCTTCTTTCCATCGAGCCACATGGACATGCTGAAAATAATGTTGTATCTTTTTGACGAAGTCCTTCATGAAGTCACAAAATCTTACTTGGGAAGTAACCAAATGTATCTTTTATCTTTCTTTTCCTCCATCAATATCATATGTCACATATTTAAATCTTTGCAAGGCTACCTCCTTCCTCCCTAATTCATACTCATCACTTACATGGATGCAGTTGCTTAGAAATTTCATTCCACCGCACGTGGGGCATGTCCCATATAAACATGTTTTTTGATAAAATGTAAAACCCTATGGCCTTGTACACAAGATTCTATGAATAAAGTCTCTAGATGATGACGACAACAATATAACTGAGAATTCCTACAAAAGGGTGTTATGCAAAACACGAAAATAATAATAATATATATATATATATGTGTGTGTGCATGTGTGTGTGTGTGTGTGTGTGTCATGATAAGAACCATACTCATTGTGATATCTACAACAACATGTGTTATGAATTGTGTTTATTCAAACATACCAAGGCTTGCATTTATGAAAAGATATTTGGCCTAAGTTAAGTGCACTATGTATTGTTCTGAATCTCCCATACAATTTTGTCAATGTAATGTCAAGAACATGTTTAATAGGGGATTCATGGTCCCTAGATTCCCTTCTCAATTTTAGAACATCTTTTTGGTTCTTGTGTACCAAACAACCTATAACAACCTGTGCCAAACAACCTATAACAACTTGTACCAAGCGACCTATAATCAACCTGTACCATAAACATGTGCATCAAACATGCACCAACTTGTACCTCAACCTGTACCATCAAAGAGTGCATTAACCATGCACCAAATATGTACCAATCATGCATCAAATACACATAAACTATGACTCATCAATATGTACCAACATCATCAACTATACACCTTATGTATGTGCCAACTCATCAACTACTTGTCTCAACCATGTACCCAACATGTACCTCAACCAAAATCCCTCATCAATTTCATCATCCACATCTGATTTATAACTCTGTAATAGACCTAGTGTATATTATCACATACCTGCAAACCTTCCTTAAATTTAACAAAAAGAGACTAGAATTTTCATCAAACTTTACTTTAGTCTCACATGACTAATTTTGGATTAGTCAACAACTCCAACTTGAAATAATCATAACTATGTACTTGTAATGAATAAAGATCTAAATGTAGTACACAATTTTTTTCAGTGTCTTTTTTTCAATTCCTCCATGTTTCACTGGTTGGAACCTCTCAGAAAAGGATTTATAGAAAAAATGGCATACCTTGTTGAATTTTGGCTTATTCTAGAGAGAGAACTTCTAGAGCGTGCCCCACATAGAATATTTGTTGTATGGATCCAAACATGGTGAAAAGAATATTATAGACTGTAATCTAACCAATGCATTTCGTATTATTGAATTTGGATCTGTTATGAATAATTTATGATGTTTTTACATGAAACACTTGTTTTAGACTAGTTTCAGGACTAGCCACAAACCCTATTTTCCACGGAGTGTAAATCCAAAAATACAATGACCCACAAGTTGAAATTTTATCACATCTACTTGTTTATGTTTCCTCAATGGGCTCTAGATTTTGTGGTCTGAATCATTCTAGAAAAAACGTTATTGCAAAAATGGTGAGATGACCTATAAATAACATACCTTAGAAAGCATCATCAAAAAAATTTATCCTCCCTTGAATTTTGGCCTTCTTCACTTCACCTTCCCTCTAAAATTTTCCTTAGATATCCTTTGTTTACCTTAGTCACTTGTAGATATTTCAATATGCTCAAGTGTAATTAAAATGAAGGACCCTTCCCTCTGTTGTGAGGGAAATCTCCCTACGGACTAGCAAATAGAGTTCAGACTTTGCATGCAGATATGACCGAAGAGAAACTACTTTCTACCTTCATCCCTAGATTTAAATCCACTTTTCTTAGTAAATGCATGGAAATATCAACCTACCTCGTTCCCGACATTTGATGTTGATCCTCCATTGTACTTGATTACTTGTTCGCAATACTCCTTCCAAAGATGACCTGCATCCAAGATAAGCAACAACTACGCATGCATCCTACTTATATACTAACGGATTAGAAATCCAAACATATACTAATCAAACTATAAAACTTCATGAATTGGGATGGGAAAATCATTTTCTTTATTACCTTGAATGAGTCAACTTACAAAAGTTGAGACCAGACACTGCTCCTCGAACCTGATCCCGGGCTCCTCTTCTACTATCTTCCCACTACTTTTATTTGAATCTCCTTTGGCACAAGGAAAGGCTAAAGGGTTGGGACAATGGGAATACGTAAATGGGTAGAGTTTCTTTTCTATATTTTTCCTCCTTCCAAATGGGACCCCTACCCCTTCTTTTATAGGCTAGAAGGAGCTAGGTATTTGGACGAACCCTCAGCCATGCATGGCCTGGTGTTTTAGTTAACTCACCCATAGCTTTTGTGTTCCATTGGAAACTTTCCTTTTCTCATGCTTTTGTCAGTCCATGCGGGCTATTTTGGGTTAGCCAACGTGTACACGCGTGCAGTAATGGAGTAGGGCATGTGGGCCTTTATAAAAGAGGATTTTCAAAGAGTTGTTCAACAGTGCTTTGGTAAAGAAAGGATATGAGATGGCCTGATGCCAAGTAAGCATGTGTGGTGCAATTTAGGGTTATAACACCCTCTTATTTATACTTTTTTGTAGCTTCCTCAATTGGTTCCCTTCTAACCATATTAAACCACTTTCCTTATTTTAGGGATAACCCACTTGTCCACTTAGTAATTTCTCCATTAACTTTATGATTTAAATAATTACTTTTGTATCCACTTTGACTTATAGTACACTCATCACTTCACATTATTATTTAAATAATTTCTTCTTTGCAACCACTTTGACTACTTTGACCTTTTGGGGCTTCTAGATTACTCATGAGGGTTCTCCAACTTCACATGGCCATGGCTCTCTAACCGTGAGGAGTTATGTGACGTTCCATATACCACTGGAAATGAAATGACATGCAATATCCATCTATAAGAGTCTTATCTTCAAATTTATTAAAACTCATACCATTATACATCAAATAAAAGTTGGGTCCATTACCCAAACCTTTGTGCTACCAGAATTCGCTACCGGACTTTCTTCAAGGGTTGGCATCAATGACAACCAACCCAAATAATCAACAATATCCCCCTTTGGCATTGACGGAAGCACTTTGATGCAATATTGAAGTCATATCATGCAATATTGAAGTCATATCACTCATGCTCCCCCTATCACCATGGCTCCCCCTGGAATCATGCCTCTATGCTTTGCATCTAATAAATCTCTCTGCCTTTGTCATCAATGAAAAATGTATCTTTCCATCCCAGGCTACTCCCCCTAACTGAACTTTCCTTGGGGATAATCCCTAATGGGTGTTCTATATGCACTAAAAACACACTAAAAACCCTCAATTAAATTGTCAACCCGAGGTAAGTAAACTTATAGTTGTAGCAAAATATATGCCAAGGTAGAAGGGCTGGTAGTATATTCTAACTAAGGAAATGGCTATCTAAAGGATAATCTATTCAAACAAAAACTAATAATGATCAAACCCTACTAAGGAATTCAAACTATGTACCCTAAGTAACCTTTGGATGGAGGATTTATGGATAGTCCTAAGAAAGAAATTGAAAACCCTACTTAAAGCAAACTAGTTCAACAATAAGAAAAAACAAACTATTTAAGTATAACAGTAAGAAAATAACAACAACAAACTACTTTAACTAGCCTACTTAAATTCAATAAACAACTATCCTGTGAAAGCAAGTAAATAAACAAGCAACTACACTATCAAAGCATGAATAGAAAAGTAAGCAATTAACCTATTAAAGCAAGTAAATAGATAACTAACCTAGGATAACTTCTACTGCAAGAAAACTAATCAATAAGAAACTAACTAAACTAAGAAACAAGTTGTTGGCCCTTGACCAAGTTTTGAGGAACACTTGGTCATATTTGACTATTTTTGGACTTCGACAGCCTGTCAAAGATGGAGCACCAGGTGAAGCAAATATCACAGGATCTCGGTCCACTTTTGGGCCCTTTTAGGGTTTTGGGCTAGTGTAATGGGAAAGGGATGTTGGCTCGTGGGTTTACCCACACTTAGGCCCACTTTTGTAATCTATAAATAGATACTTAGGCAATGTAAGCATAGTCGATGGCTTAGTGCTAGTAACTGGATCTGTGTGATCGGATGTGGATTGTAAGTGCTTTGTGCATGATTGTAAGAGGTTTAGAGAGCTAAGTACAAGTTGTTGTAGGAGGTTGTGAAAGGATTTGTGCTAAAGTGCAAGGAAGAAGGATCTAGCGAGCTGCGCAGATCTTCTGTCCTGTGTGGAGTAAGGATTGTTGAAGCTCCATGTTGTAACCTAATTAACTGAAGCTAATAAAGAAGAATACTTTGTGGACATAGCCCCAGGGTGGGGGTGAACCATGGTAAATCTATGTATTGTTCTCTGTGCCTCGACCTGATGTGTGTGTCTCTTCCTTTGCTAAGTGCTTTGATGTGTTTAGATAGATCTATTTATGCTTTATGAATGAACATTAGATCTGGTATGTAAGATGATTAGTTCTTGATCTATCGAATCTAATCTATCTTGTTCTGGCTACGTAATGAATTATATTAGATCTAAGTACATATTGTGATGCTCTGTTTTATATGCAAAGTATCATAAAGGTTGAATATTGATGAATAATCTATGCTAGGTGATTTCTAAGTGTTATAATCACATATCTGTGTCCTAGCTAAGGTTGCAAACACCTGAGTCCTACAACCACCCCTGCCTCTACTTCAGGTGAGACTTCATCTGCTTCACAGGTGTTGTTGAAAGGGATGGTAGTTAGGGTTTTGTTGGTGCACTCTTGAGCATTGAACCCTACGTCTGCCCTTGTGCCAACACAAGTGAACTCTATTCTTAAACTAATCTTCACAACTATTTCTAATTCATAAAAGGAAATCTACCGAATTGAAAGCATTATGATGATAAAAGCAATTAACAACTAATCTCTTATGATAAGCAAACTACTCTTTAACCTACCAAAGCAAAAGACTATCTATCCTACAAAAGCAAGAAAACTATATTCTAGTCTATGAAAACTCAAATATAGTGTTGATGGTTGTGTGAATGTCTCCGACGTCTTATAATATCACGATGGCACTTAACAATGAAAGATAATTCAAGAGGGATAAACTCGATATTGACTTCAATAGAAAAGTGAAAAGTGTGAATTAGGAAATACAGTGAGAACTTAGCCATTACGAAAACAACATCAATTACCTTGCATATCCATGTGATTATTACTCATGCATGAACCATCAACAGTTATAAAGAGATTATGAAATTCAATTGCATTCTGTAATACGTAAGAAAATTCATAACTAAATTCAATTATTAACTACAAATTGAAATTGTAACCTAGATCTAAGAAATAAATTGCATGAAGTAAACTAAGCTAAACCTATTTTGACAATTCAAAATGCAAAAAGAGAAATGCTTATAAACAAAAATTAAACATTATTCTAGCATATGACAAGTAAACTAATGAGCAAATTAATTAACAACTAGTTAAGGAAAAACTAAATAACAATTGAATCAACAGTCTAAAAATGAAAACTAGAACTAATACTATCCATCCATCGAAGCTCTGTCAAAGAAAGCATGAATTAAAATTTTGTTCTAAAACTCTGTTTTAAATCTATTTTAAACTTGATTTTAAAAGCATAAAGAAAGTCTAATCTACCATCTAATCACACATGGGGTTAGTGTCTAAGTTTGAAAACTTGTTTCTACTAACTACAAAGTCAATTCATATTGACAAGATCCTTTCATACTAACCTATAAAAGGAAAATAAAAAAATTAAACTATAACAACAATTTATACAGTGAGAAAACAAAATGACAATTGATGTATAGGAAAAGAAGTAAAAAGACATCTATGCTACTTAATTCATAAGAAAACTCATGGAATAGTTACCTAGACTGATGGTGGCCCCCCCATCAAGTCATGGTCACTCTTCAAATGCACACCACGAACTTCAACAAAGCGATTTCACCATTAAAACTAAAAACACAAGTTTTACACAGTCTGGCAAAATGAAAATAGCAAAACATAGCTAAAATTGTCTTTGTCTCTAACACACGACTTCTTAACTATTTTTTGACCACTAAGGTGGTATTTATAAGTTTTAAAAACTGAGAGGTCAACCACTAGAGGCTCAAACCTCTTCTAAAAATAGTAAATTACATTTAATGGTGACATAACTACTGAAATGAAGTGAGCCAATAATCTCCCAATGTAACAACCCAAACTAAGTTGTCAAGAGTTCAGTAGCTGGAGGGCACGATCACGACGAAAACCCATGTCTCTAATTCACCCACCACTGACCACCAGTACCATAACTTTCAAATCGCCCATCGTTTTTGTGCAGGACTGAGTGTCAGATGGAGTACCGGACTGAGTGTCGAATGGAGTATCGGACTGAGTGCTCGAAGCAAAAACAAGCTACGATTTTTCCCTGTGACACCAAAAATGTGAATGAGATCCATGGAAACATAAAAGCATAATGAATTACACTCAAGATCATCATAAAATACGAATTATGTATACCTGGTGTGGATCATAGCATTTCGACACAAAATCTCTTCAAAAACTTCTTCAAAACATGAAAACACATATATACATTCGACAAAAGTATCTAATTAATGCCATAAAATTGATCATATCATGGGCCCAACATTATCCCCACACTTATGATTCTACAGGTCCCATTGCAAACAAAAAAGAAATTTCCCCTCATGACTAAGCTTTATGAGGAGGATCAACTTTAGAAACTTCTTCTTCTTGCTATGAAGACATTGCCTTATGATTCTTGTGTTTCTTCAGTTGTGCTTTGAGGCTGCGGTTGGATTTGGTCATCTCGTCAACCAACCATCAAAGGGATTTTACCTTTTCTTGGAGGACTATATTATTGTGATGAAGATGTGTGTCCATTGTCTTCCTTTCTTCCAACTATTGCATAAGCTAAAAATTCTCTTTCTATACCTTCTCAATGATTGGGGCAGAATCAATGATCTTGGAGGAAGGCTTAAACCCTTTGAAAGATGTGGACAATCTATCATTCTTAGGATCTAGGGTAGCATGGGTGAAGTAGGAGTAATAGGGGGTTGATAAGGAGATGTAGGTTCTGATTTTGTCTTTGTTTGTAGCTCTAATCCATCTGCAAAAACTTCCCTAAGTCTCTTCTGAGGGCTCTCAAGATCGAAGGACACTTGGATAGGGTTTGAAGCAGGCAGGGGTTTTGCATAAGGTTTTTCTCTTGTGCTCCAGGTACTCTTTTGGAAGGGTCCTTTATCAAATCAATTGGATCCCCTCCTATTTGTGGGAACCAGAGGAAATTCTTGTTGAATCACTTCTTAGAGATTTTTAGGTGTGGGATCAAGAGATATTGATGGCATCGGGGGGTTAACAATAGGATTTCTTTGCTCTTTACTCTTGGTCTTTTTACCCGATGAGGATGCAGGGGTGTCAACAAGATTTTTGAATTGTTCCAGTAAAGAAATGGTTTGTGCAAGGGGGTTTGGAGTCCTTGGAGAGCGGGGCTTGGATGGAGAGATAGTCATTAGATCCAATGTCTTTTTGCTGGTCTTGATTTTCAAGTGAGGGTTTTCAAATTGATAGATGAATGCATCCCAAGTTTGCTCTTGTTTCTCTAGTTCATCTAGAACAAGGAGTTTTATTAGGCCATGGTGAAAGAGGCTATTGTGGGGGTTAGTTACATTCTTCCTCACTTGAGAGGACATCTTCTCCAACCTCTTTAGAAAGTAGAAGGGAAAATTCAAACGTTTTTTGAACTGAAAATGAGATAGCAATCTGAAATGACAGGCTTTGAAAGTGGAATATCTACCTTCACATGTGATCAACCTGGTGATGACAATGAGAGGGTTCATCAATTCCTCTTTTATCCATTCCTTGGAGTATCCTTTTTCTCTTGAGATGTTATGGAATTCATGCTTAAAAACCCTTTTATAACTTGAGCACAGTAGTTGGTGGTTTTCGAACGATCTATATCCCATTCTTGGAAGCTTCATGGCTACAAAAATGGACACTTATGAGACCCAAAAGGTAAGAGACCCCACGCGCATTGTATTCCCATCTAAATCGAGAGAAAATTGCATAGAGATGCCATCATTGTGGCCCTGCAAGTGGGATAAGAATGGCCCCTAGACTGCGTGAAAAAACACATCTCTTCACCATGCAAACTCAAGAATGGCGAAAAGATCTACATAGGAAGAGGGTTCATACCTCTTGGGCATTGTGATGAGGTGAAGAAATAAACAGAGGTGAAATTCACCAAGAGAGGGTGCGATCGGGCCAAGGAATGGCACAAATTGAGCAAGGGCCAAGCGTGATTTGAATAGGGGAAGGAATGACAGAGGCTGAGTGCGATTTTTTAACACAGGGGCAAGGAAAATAGCAAGGGTGAATTGGGATAATACATAACCTCAACCCATATTTGAATGTGCCTATGGTTGAAATGGTTGCACACATGCACGCACAAGTTGCCATGCGTCGGAAATTTTGAATTCAAAGGTAGGTTTTTGGGGGAAAATGATGCACAATTAGATCAATGTCCAAGTCTTTTGACTTGTACATTTGATCATGAACATATCTAAAACATCCTCAATCAATTTCCTTCAACCAATTTAATTAAATTTCATTGATTTGTAGTTACCTGGAATTGTGGATAGTTACTAGTGTCTAAATTCATATGGCACTTCGTTTGACACCTCATACGACACTTCATACGACACCTCATATGGCACTTCATGCGACACCTCTGTGTTAAATACATTTTTACCTCCTGTAATGGATAGCCTGCAATATTGAAATTCTTTTGACAATCATAGTGGCTAGGAGCAGAGGTAGAATGCTCCCTTGTTGTTTATTTTTCCACCATGCTCACTCAATCCTCTTGCAGAAGACATGTAATGTCAAACCTACAATGTACAACTTGTAATGAGAAATAAACCGATAAAAGTTGTCTGTTAAGTATATGTTCAACAATTTATAACACACAAGATTTTAGCACTTCAAAAATAAAATGACTATTGATGTAACAACCTGTATCATGGAGATAATACAAAAATTATTACAAAGATTTATTTCTCTAGGAAATGATCATTTGTCAACTCATGAACCCCTCCCCCACACCTAAGTATTGTGACACCTCACAATCAAAAGTATAGGAAACTAGTCAGTTCCCCCAATAGCCAAATATCTATAGTATGTCAAGTGTAAAGATAAATTTCACAGATTGGTCTGACGAGATGGTTAGAATATGGCCCCACCTATAGGATAATACATCCTATATATAGATAAGAAGAGGTAGGCAAGAGATTTTCAAGATAGTCTTAGAGTTAGTTCCCAATGACAAGTTTATGGAGTTCATTAACCTTAGCTTAACCATACATACTTCATGTCATCTTTGTCTGCAAGTAATGTCGTACATCAGGACAAGTTTAATTTTTTTTTTTTTATCAGATTACCATCCTCGCTAGGTAGAATGCCACGCTGCCAGCAAGCCTGTTCAGTACTCTGGCAGGTTTACCTAGTCATACCATAGGCCGGTACTTGCTGCTAGAAGACCTGTTCAGTATCCCAGTGGGTTAGCCTCTTACACCCTTAGAGACTGTCCCTCCATCATTTAATATTTTAGTATACGATTTCTTTATGCAAGAAGATGGGGGAAAAACTCTGAAAAGAACTTTTACTTTGTTTTTTTTTTTTTAATTGGGATGGTATTTATGTTAGAGGATGACTTTCCATTATATTACTGAGTGATTTTCCTGATAAGGGGTACTTAAGAAGACATGGCCTATCTAAAGATATGATATAATAAAGCTATTTAGTGTGTAGTGGATGGTACCATTGAGAAAAAACAAAAAGGTATCTCTAGGCTCAACTCACTTTCTTCTTTTGTAGTTATTGTGATGTTTCCATGACTAACCACTAACTAGACCTCCTTGTTACTCTTTAATAAATACACTTTGCTCACTTACTCAGGTTTCTTGGAAAACACTGTACGAGAGACATCTAAGCTTGATGGTTATGGTATCACTTCCTTATACAGTGGTGAAGAGTTTCAAAAGAAACTGCTTTGGAATGCCTTAAGAAAAAGTTTTTTTTTGCAAAAGTATGCCTAATTATACTAAGTCAATATTCATTTGATGCTTAGTAGACAAAAAAATTCAAGTGTAACAATGTTTTAAAGAAAAATATTTATTTTATATTTCCTTGAAACTGTCTACTCCTGGTGAAATAAATACTTATAGAAATTTCTATAATTGCTTTATTAACAAAATTCAAAAACTATTTACATATGTACAATATAAAATTCAGAAAATTTTTCAAGAACAAGGGGGAACTTCCCCATCTACTAAGGCCAATGCCTTGTCAGATGACATGACATATAGAAAATCCTCTTTGTAAATGGGCTTATGATAAAATTTGAGTTGGTGTCCATTTACTACAAAGAAGAATTGTCCATCATCAATTGTTTTGATTTTTATAGCTCCATTCTCATATACAGTGACTAACTTGTAAGGGCCCAACCACCGGGTGGTGAGTTTGCCTTTGAAGGTTTTAAATCGGGAATCAAACAACAGAGCCCAATCACCAGGTTGGAAGTGATTCTTCTTAATAAACTTGTCATGCCACTTGGTCCTCTGGTTTTGGACTAATATTGTTCATTGGATGGCGTCTTGTTTGATTTCATCCAACTCATTCAATTGTAGGGATCATTGATTCTGAGACCCATCTAAGTTTAATCCCAATTCTGCGGAAATAAAAAAGTCCCTTACTTGGAATTCTATTGGTAGAAGTACCTGTTTCCCGTACACTAGCTCATAAGGGGTATGCCTAGTGGTGTTCCTCTAGGTGGTCCGATATGACCACAAAGCCTCTGGAAGCCTATCCACTAAATCTCGGTGATGTAATTGAACAGTCTTGTTCAAGGTAGCTTCTAGAACTTTGTTTGTAGATTCTACCTGACCATTAGCTTGTGGGTGGTATGGAGAAGATTTACAGTGTTTAATCCCATATTTCTTTGTTAGCTCTCTCATCAGCTTGGAAGTGAATTGAGTGCCTTGGTCTGTAACAATTTCAAGAGGGACACCAAAGAGAGTAAAGATGTCTTCATAGATGAATTCGACAACATACTTTTTTGTATCCTTAAATAGGTCCTTTTCCTCTACCCACTTGGTGACATAGTCCGTACAAACAAAAACATAGTTCTTTTTACGGGACATGGGTGAAATTGGTCCTACAAATTCAAGGGCCCATTTTTCGAAGGGTTCTATCATAACTTGGGCATGCAAGGGAATTTCATCAGCTGATGTAGGTCTTCCTATCCTTTGGAAACTATCACAACTTCTCACATACTTGGCAGGATATTTGAAAATGCTAGGCCAATAGTAACCTAAATGTAACACCTTATATGTTGTGCGTTTTTCAGAAAAATGACCACCACATGGTCGATCATGACAACTTCATAGTATTTCTGGTACCTCATCCTCTCAGACACATCTACGAATAATCAAATCGGGACCTATGCAAAAAATTTCATGACTGACCCAAGAGTAATTGGCACTCTCTGTAATAATTTTACGCTTTTAATGAGGTGACAAATGAGATGGTAAATTCCTAGTAGCCAGATAGTTTTCCATATCCGCAAACCATGGGGCATTGACAGAGAGGGAAAAAGGTGCTCGTATGGGAAACTATTGTCTACAAGGATATCATCATCCTCATTTTTTATTCGTGAAAGGAAATCAGCTACCACATTATCCTTTCTAGTTCAGTCAAGCATAGTGATATTAAATTCTTGTAATAACATGAGCCACCTAGTCACTCAGCCATTAGTTATGGGTTTATTAATGAGAAATGTAATGGCAGAAAGATATGTGTGTATGAATACTTTGTAACCTATAATGTACTGAGTAAACTTGTTGATATCATGAACAACTGCCAATAATTCCTTCTTAGTAACTCTGTAGTTTAACTCGGTAGGGGAGAAGTTCTTGCTCACAAAATAAATGGAAACGGATTCTTGGTCCTCTTTCAACCCTAATACTCCTCCTATTGCGGTGTTTGAGGCATCAATGGATATATTAAATGGGAGAGTCCAATTGGGCCCTCTAAGAACTGGTGCCATAGACAGCTTAACTTTCAGGGTTTCAAAGGCAGTTTGACACTACTCAGTCCAAACAAAATCAACATCTTTTATTAACAATCCAAACATAGGTGCAACAATCTTTGTAAAATTTTCAATAAACTGTCAGTAGTATTCAACATGTCCAAGAAAGCTTCTCACCTCTTTCTGAGTCTTGGGGGGTGAAAGTCTAACGATGACCTCAATCTTTGCAATATCGACTTTTATCCCTTTAGATGAAACATGATGTCCTAGAACCACTCCTTTAGTTAACAACATTTTACACTTTTCATGACTTAGAGACAGGTTCATTTCTTGGCATATGATAAGGACTTTTTCTAATTTTTCTAAGGCTTCCTAGTAAGTGTTGCCATAAACTGTGAAGTCATCCATGTAGACCTCCACACAATCATGAATAAGATCAGCAAATATCCATAGTACTTCTCGTTGAAATGTAGCAGGAGCATTACACAATCCAAATGGTAATACCCTATAGGCATAGGTGCCCCAAGGACAAGTAAAGGTAGTCTTGTCCTAGTCCTCAGGTGCTATGAAAATTTGATTGTACCCGTTGTACCCATATAAAAAGGAAAAATACTTCTTTCTAGACAAGGTATCCAGAACTTGGTCAATGAAATGAAGAGGAAAGTAATCTTTCAGAGTGGCTTTGTTGAGTTCATGGAAATCAACACAAATTCTTCATTTCCCAGTGACTTTCTTTGGAACCACTACAAGTGGGGATACCCTCTTACTGCCGGAGATGGGATAAATAAATCTGACATTAAATAACTTTTGGATCTTCTCTTTTACTATATCTTTGAGTGTTGGGTTCATCCTTCTCTGGGGTTTCCTAACAGGTGTTACTTCCCCCTAGGTATATATGTGATGGTTCAGGGTGTATACCCTTCATGTCAGTGTATTCCCATGCAAATGCTCCTGATTTTTCTTTAAGGATACTTACCAACTATTTCTATTGGTCTGTATCTAGCCCTAAGTTTATATGTAAAAATTTCCCTAGACTAATCTCCCAGGGCATAGTATAAGACATGGCAGACTCATCTATCTCAAAGACAAAATATGTTGAATAAAACATGGATGGGTCCAATTGTTCCTAAAATTCTTCCCCAAACATGTGCTCAAATTGGGGAAAACATTGTGGAAAATCCACACATGTGATAGCATAAATAAACTAGTTTAGCACATATCTATTGTGTGCTCCTGAAGGGCCCATGCATGGTCACTTGGCAATATGGGTTTTTCCCATTCCTTGTTCTCATATGAACATTCAAGCCACTGTATATTCTCCATGATAGGTTGAGATGGAGGATATATAGCGAGATTTTGGATAGAAAGTCCATTTGAGATGGTCATTTCTCCCTCTCTACGGTCAATAAATGCATTGGTTGTGGCTAACCAAGGTCTTCCTAAAATGTCAGGATGGCCTTGGGTAGGATCCTTTGAGTGAATGACAAGAAAATATACTGGGTACTCCCATGAGGCTAAAGTAACCATTATATCATCTAAAATTCCTTCAAGTATAACCTTGGTCTTATCTGCTAATTCCTAAATGGCTGGGGTAGGTCGAAGAAGAGGTTGTAACTGTAATTGCTACAAGGTAGTAGAAGTCATAAAATTGATGACTTCCCCTAGGTCTATGTGAGTGTTTCCAATGGAGACCTCATTAACGATTATGGTCATTACGGGGTTTCCTGGGTTCCCATATTTTGCTAGTTTTGGCTTCTTTGATATGTACTCATAAAGTTGTCCTACCAAATGTACTATAGGAGGGTCCTTTAGCTTCCTACCTGTCTTCTTAATACACAATTCTTTGACTACCTTACTATAGATTGGAATGTCTTTAATGGCTTGAAGCAGGGGAATCTTGACACAAATATTCTTCAATTCATTCAAGATGTCAAATTCCAGTCGGGTGGTAGGTTTCTTGATTACTAATTTGTATGTATAAGGAGGGGCCTTCGTAATTTGTGAAGGTTAATTTTGGGTAAGCTTTGGTTCTTGGTCCTGAGGAATAATAATATCTTCCCATCTAGTGTCATCTATAGGTTGTTTGGTGGTTTCTTCTTCTTCTTCTTCTTCCTGGATGACTACTAAAGGTCTCTGCCTATCCAGAACTTTTCCTGATCTTAGTTGAATTTCTTGTAATGGAACAGGAGTAATGACATACGTCAGGAAGGTATGCATCTCAACATTGTGAAGAGGTTGAGGGGGATTATTATTGGGATTCAGAACTGGTTTTTCCGGTAATAGTGTCAGTCTCGGGGAGCTTGCATTATGATATTGTAGCGGTTTTTGTTGTGGAATAGGACATAAAGGTGGTGGAACAAAACCTGACAGAAGCTCTAGAGTGTTCGGTGGGAACTAGGGATAAGGATGGTTGGACATAGGGATATGTGGAGCTTGAGGGTTTCCTTGGTTATTTCCTCCTCTCCATCCTTGAAGCCAAGGATGTTGGTACTAAGTAGACCAGTTTTTCCAACCCAGTGAGTTCCACTATTGTTGTTGTTGATAATAGGGTGGAACTTGAGATTGTAGATCTGGGTATGTGGGATGGTTCCTAGGTTTCCATGGCCTCCTAGGTGCATAAGAGGATTCCCCAAGATCCCCGCTCCTATAGATGGCTAAAAAACTGAGAAATCATGGACATTTCTCAGTTGAATGGTCATCTGTGAAGAAGCCCCAAAATGAAATGTTATCTAATGGGAATTCCCTTGAGGACTGCTTCCTCCTGCATCTTCGGCAATATATGCTCATTGCATAATTTTACTCCTCCTGTTTATTTTTAATTTTGAGCGTGTCCAACTGGGAACCTATTTTGCTTAAGATATATGTCTTGAATTTCTCTAAAAGGTTCCCTATCTCTGCTCTCATGATACCACCTGAACTAACTGGTTTTAAGTTTCTATTATAAGGGTCCTGGACATTGTTTCCTGTTTTGTCTCTACTCCTTGAGTAATTTGTACACATTTCACATATTTCAACAAATGGTTTATGAGAGATGTCACCTAATGCCACCAGGTTAAGAATCTCTAGATATTCTTCTGAAATTCCCTTAAGGAAAAGATCCCTAACTGCATCCTCTAGAAGGTCATGGTATTTTAACTTTTGGGAGATATAACCAAATATTTCCATATAATATTTGAGGGTCTCATCTTCTAACTATTGGATTTTAAAGATGTCATTACGAGACTCCTTGGTCTTGCAGTAGTCTTGGTAATTTTTAAGAAAGATATCTTTCATGGCTTCCCAAGACCTAATATTGGATTCTCCCAACCCCATGAACAATCTTAGTGCAAAGTCCTTAAGGGTGGTAGGAAAGAGTTTTAGTTTCTAGGCATCTTGTACATAGTTGTAGCTCCTACACAAGATGTCGAATTCAAATAGGAAGGTGTCTAGATATTCAATGTTTTTACCATAAAAGGTAGGCAGTGATGAGAGAGGAATATTCTTCATGTTGACATTTGGGGTGGTGTCAAAAATTGGAAACTCGAAGGTAGTTTCAGTTTGGTTTCCAGTTTCTCCTTCCTCCCCGTGTTTTACATTGTTATGATCCTCCTAATCATCCATGTTGGTTTGGTTTCCAAAAATAGAATTCCTAGGTTTTTTTATCTTTGAAGAGAACAAGGTTTCCCTTTGATGGAAAGGTCTTCCTACTAAGAGGATGCATAGGAATCTACTTGAGCTGGTTGAGACTATTGGTGCTAAGGTTTCTATGTTAGTTTGAGAGATAATTACATTGGCTGAAATACCAAACAAAATATTCACCTATTTAGGGTCTATGATGTCCTCAAAATTAGGATCTCTTGGTGGTGGTGTAAAAGAAAAGGTTGTATTGCTTGGTTCTGTGAAAGGCTCAAGTGGTCTTGCCTCCTATCCCAATACGATTAATGCTTCAATTTCTTATTCTATAGTGCTCACCATCTTAGTCTCTTCAAAGACTGCTTTAGCTCTTTGAGTTGAGCTAGCTCCTATTTTTTGGTATCGGTCTATGGAGCTTATGAGTGAAATGTTCCTTCCCCCAAAAAGATGGGAAGGAACCTTGGTTGAAAGTTCTGATTTAGATTTAATGTATCTACCTTTTGGGTCTCTAGGTCTATTCATGAAAGAAAACAAAAGAAAAAAGAAAAAATACCATTGGGTTTGGGAGAGTCTGCAATAGCAGATGCATAGGTTCTTACCTCTCATCTTAAAGTTCCCTTACCACTAATCTAATGCTAAAGTCTAGAAATGATCTAATTCCTAACTATTTCCTACCTTGAGACAACTCCCTGGCAATGGCACCAAAAATGATGGGTGTTCTATATGCACTAAAAACACATTAAAAACCCTCAATTAAATTGTCAACCTAGGGCAATTAAACTTAGAGTTGTAGAAAAATATATGTCATGGTAGAAGGGCTGGTAGTATAGTCTAACTAATGAAGTGGCTATCTAAGGGATAATCTATTCAAACAAAAGCTACTAATGATCAAACCCTACTAAGGAATTAAAACTGTGTACCCTAAACAACCCTTGGACGGAGGATCGATTGATAGTCCTAAGAAAGAAATTGAAAACCCTACTTAAAGAAAACTAGTTCAACAATAAGCAAAAAAAAACTATTTAAGTATAATAATAAGCAAATAGCAAGAACAAACTACTTTAACTAGCCTACTTAAATTCAATAAACAACTATCTTGTGAAAGCAAGTAAATAAACAAGCAACTACACTATCAAAGGAAGAATAGAAAAGTAAGCAATTAACCTATTAAATCAAGTAAACAACTAACTAACCTAGGATAACTTCTACTACAAGAAAACTAATCTATAAACAACTAATTAAACTAAGCAACAAATGAACTCTATTCTTAAACTAATCTTCACAACTATTTCTAATTCATAAAAGGAAATCTACCGAATTGAAATCATTATGATGATAAAAGCAATTAACAACTAATCTCTTATGATAAACAAACTACTCTTTAACCTACCAAAGCAAAAGACTATCTATCCTACAAAATCAAGAAAACTATCTTCTAGTGTATGAAAACTCAAATATAGTGTTGATGGTTGTGTGAATGTCTCTGGTGTCTTATAATATCACAATGACACTTAACAATGAAAGATAATTCAAGAGGGATAAACTCGATATTTACTTCAATAGAAAAGTGAAAAGTGTGAATTAGGCAATCTAGTGAGAACTTACCCATTACGGAAACAACATCAATTACCTTGCATATCCATGTGTGTATTACTCATGCATTAATCATCAATAGTTATCAAGAGATTATGAAATTCAATTGCATTCTATACTACGTAATAAAATTCATATCTAAATTCAATTATTAACTACAAATTGAAATTGCAACCTAGATCTAAGAAAGAAATTGCATGAAGTAAACTAAGTTAAACCTATTTTGACAATTCAAATTGCAAAAAGATAAATGGTTATAAACAAAAATTAAATATTATTCTAGCATATGACAAGTAAACTAATGAGAAAATTAATTAACAACTAGTTAAGCAAAAACTAAATAGCAATTGAATCAACAATCTAAAAATGAAAACTAGATCTAATACTATCCATCCACCAAAGCTTTGTCAAAGAAAGCATGGATTAAAATTCTGTTCTAAAACTCTGTTTTAACTCTATTTTAAACTTGATTTTAAAAGCATAAAGAAAGTCTAATCTACCATCTAATCACACATGGGGTTAGTGTCTAAGTTTGCAAAATTGTTTCTACTAACTACAAAGTCAGTGCATGTTGACAAGATCCTTCATACTAACTTGCAAAAGGAAACTAAAACAATTAAACTATAACAACAATTTATACAGTGAGAAAACAAAATGACAATTCATGTACAGGAAAAGAAATAAAAAGACATCTATGCTACTTAATTCATAAGAAAACTCATGGAATAGTTACCTAGACTGCTGGTGGGCCCCCCAAAAAGTCATGGTCACTTTTCAAATGCACACCATGAACTTCAGCAAAGCGATTTCACCATTAAAACTAAAAACGCAGGTTTTACATAGTCTAGCAAAACAAAAATGGAAAAACAGAGCTAAAATTGTCTTTGTCTCTAACACATGACTTCTTAACTATTGTCTGACCACTAAGGTGGTATTTGTAAGCTTTGTAAACTGAGAGGTTGACCATTGGAGGGTCGAACCTCTTCTAAAAATAGTAAATTACATTTAATGATGCCCTAACTGCCGAAACGAAGTGAGCCAATAATCTCTCAACATAACAACCCAAACTGAGTTGTCAAGAGTTCAAGAGATGGAGGGCACAAGCATGAGAAAAACCCATGCCTTTGATTTGCCCACCACTGGCCACCAATACCATTACTGCCAAATCTCCCATCATTTTTGTGCAGGATGAAGTGCCGGATGGAGTACTGGATTAAGTGATGGATGGAATACCAGATTGAGTGTCAGAAGCAAAAACAAGCTACGATTTTGTCTTGTGACACCAAAAATGAGAATTAGATCCTTGGAAACATAAAAACATAATAAATTACACTCAAGATCATCATAAAATACGAATTATGCATACCTGGTGTGGATCATAGCATTTTGGCACAAAATCTCTTAAAAAACTTCTTCAAAACATGAAAACGGATATATACATTCAGCAAAAGTATCTAATTAATTTCATAAAATTGATCATATCAGGGGTGCAACAATCACACTAACTGAACTCTTCTTGAATCTAATCTTCCAACCTAAAATGTCCTCTTTATGGTGCTTCCTCGTGTACATCTAAGACATATAAGATAAGCATTCAAAAGCATTCATTTTGGAGTAGAAATTACTTCGAGTCTCTGGCTGAAGTGGTTTTGTAAAGATGTTTGCTACTTGTTCTTTTGTGCCACATATTCAACTCTGATGTTCTTCTTTGCAACTTCTTCCCATAGAAAGTGATACTTGATTGGAATGTGCTTTGTCTTGGAGTGCATCATCAGTTTCTTTGATATAATGATGGCACTTATTGTAACGTCCCCGACCATCAACCCCACTGTCGAACAACGCTACTATGTGGAACATTCTCATACATATATATATATAATGCATATTTAATTAAATTTAACGAAACAATACAGAGTAATCACATAATTATTGCTAACATACAAAATTAATGGAATTAACATTAATTCATACTTTCAATGGAATACATGAAAATATTTCAAAGACACGGACATGCATCACATATAAATCAGTTACAAAATTAATACTTATCTTTTAAACTGGCGTAATTCCACCAACTACATGCAGACCTTCCACAAACCTCCCAGCCTTAGACCATGCTACACATCACGTTCAGCAGTGCGTTACCCCCGAACTGGGACTAAGCTCCACCAAAGGCAAGAGAATCCTAAACTAGGCTGAGCTTACAAAAAAACTACGTAGTGCAACCAAAAGGATTCTCTCCAAGAGCCTTCTTACACCCACTACTCACGGACTCTCATTCCCCACATGCATGTTCCACCCAGGAGTATACACCTTCACAAGAAAAGTCCATCAGTTGCTTCACCTCCCTCTCTGGGTCTCGGCAATAGGCTGGATCAGGAATTCTCACAACTCCATTGCTGGTGTTGGACTCTCTCTGGGAGAAAACCACTTCCTAGTAGATTCTCTCACCTGGAGAGAGCTTCTCATAAGCCTGACAACCTTCCTCTTCAACCATGGGCTTGACAACCCAGTTCTTCAACCAATTTTGACTTAGTTCTAGCAAGGTATGGGTGAAAAAAATAGTAACTGGTCAACACCACTCAGGAAAACAAATGGAAACAACCCAAGAATGGTTCAGGTATAGACTTGACTCTACAAGGGAAGATAAGCTGGGTTCACAGGACACACAAGAGACACGACTCAGTTCATGGGTTTGCCACTAGTTTTTAGGGTGCGTGACAAGTAATCAACGTAGAGGTCGAATGAAAACTCTCATGGTTCAGATGGAGGATGCGTCATCTTCTTAGGAAAACATCATAGGTTGGCCTCATGGTTTTGGGTTTCAGAGCTATGTGAGGTATGCAGAGATTTGACACAGAGGCAACACGGTTCAGAAAGCAGACGCCAAAATGGAGGACGAACCCCCAACACAAGATGACTCTTCAGCTTTAACTACATGCACCTAAGTCGACACTTGTCTTCCTAGAGCTGCATGCATTCCCTTTTGCACACATTGGAGCTGCATGCATTGCCTCTCCCAGGACTTAGGATAAAAACATGTCTTTCACACAGCTTTGGAATAATAATAAATTATTATTCTCAAGGAATTAAGCCCCTAAGATTAGCCACTCTTTCCAACCTTTCATACCCTTTTTCCCTTACCCACCCTATGAAAGCTTAGTCCCCCATCACTCTTTCTTTGTGGTCGGTCTGCATGCATTGGTGTTTAATCTTTATTAATGTTCTGCATAATTACATATACAAAAACAACTCCTGGCCTTTAACACTTAGGCTCTCTGGCCTAATAAAAACACAAGACCACCATCTTATATACACTTGGCTCACCAGCCTATAAACATAATTACAATTCATAATTACAACTGGGGCTCTACCCGAGGATAATACATTCCCCTCCCTTTATTTTTTCACTTTCCTTAGTGAAACTCTTTACACAGCATCAACAAGATTTTCAAAATCTTCAAAACGATGTGGGTATTCTTCCCACATAGCATCCTCATGCTCCCATGTCATGTCCTCGGGACTATACCAGGTCCAATGGACCTTTACAAGACCTATGGCTCGATTCTGGAGCTATTTTCTTTTTTGGTCCAATATGCGCACATGATGCACTTGTAAGACACTTTCTTGCTCCACCTGAATCACATTCCAATCGATTACATGATTAGCATCAGGTATATATTTCTTAAGAAATGAAATATGAAATGCATTATGTATAGTCATGGATGCAGGTAATGAAAGCATATATGCAACTAGCCCAATCCTTTCTAGGATTTCGAATGGCCCACAAAATCTGGCTGCCAACTTTGAACAGTTTCCCAGCCTTAGGGAACTTTTGTTGGCTTTCACTTTCAGGAAAACATGATTGCCCACTTTAAACTCTTTGTGGGTTCTGTTTTTATCAGCATAACTTTTCTTCTTGTCTTGAGCAACCTTTAAATTCTACTTAATTTTCAGCATTTTCTCTTCCATTTCCTTGAGCAAATCTGGCCCAACTACTGCCCTATCAGCTGGATTATCCCAGCTTACTGGAGTACTGCACTTTCTACCATAAAGTGCTTCAAATGGGCTCATATTCAATGATGCTTAATACCCACTGTTGTAGGCGAATTCTACCAAGTGTAGGTAGTCTTCCCATTTAGATGGTTTTTCCATCACATACATCCTTAGTATGTCTTCTATCATTCAACTCACCTACTCTGTCTTCCCATCAAACTCAGGATGATAGGCCATGCTAAATTTCAGATTCATTCCAAATCCTTTGAATAACCCTTTCCAAAATTTGGAGGTGAATTTCAGGTCTTGGTCAAACACAATTGTCTTGGGAATACCGTGTGATGGGTATTCTATATGCACTAAAAACACTAAAAAACCTCAATGAAATTGTCAACCCAGGGTAAGTAAACTTAGAGTTGTAGCAATATATATGCCAAGGCAGAAAGGCTAGATGTAGTATAGTCTAACTAAGGAAATGGATATCTAAGAACTAATCTATTCAAGCAAAGGCTATTAATAATCAAACCTTACTAATAAACTTAAACTATTTACCCTAAGTAACCTTTGAACAAAGGATCGATGGATAGTCCTAAGAAAGTAATTGGAAACCCTACTTAAAGAAAACTAGTTGAATCATGACAATAAGAAAAAGTAAACTATCTACCTAATAAGCAATAACAACAACAAACTACTTTAATTAACCTACTCAAATTCAATAAGAAACTATCCTATTAAAGCAAGTAAATAGACAAGCAACTTCCCTATCAAAGAAAAATAGACAAGCAAGCAACTACCCTATTAAAGCAAGTGAACAAGAAACAAACAACTAACTAGCCTATGATAACTTCTACAACAAGTAAACTAATCAAGATTATCCAATAAACAACTAATCAAGCTAAGAGGCAAGTGAACTCTATTCTTAAATTAAATTTCACAATAACTTCTAATTTATGAAAGGAAATCTTTAATCTACTAAATTGAAAGCATTATGATAATAAAAGTAATTAACAACTAATATTTCATCCATGATAAGAAAACTATTCCTTAATCTACCAAAGTAAAAAGGCTATCTATCCTACAAAAACCAAGGAAACTATCTTCTAATCTATGAAAGCAAGGAAACTATCTTCTAATCTATGAAAGCAAGAAAACTCAAATATAGTGTTGATGGTTATGTCTCTGGTGTCATGTGATATCACGATGGCACTTAACAATGAACTATAATTCAAGAGGGATAAACTCGATATGGACTTCGATAGCAAAGTGAAAATGTGAATTATGCAATCCAGTGAGAAATTAGCCATTATAGAAACAACGTCAACTATCATGCATATCCATGTGTGTTATATCCCTAAATTGCACCAGACACACATACTTCACATCAGGCCATCCTACTTGCTATCTTTCCCAAACCATTATTAAACAACTCTTCTAAAAAACCATCCTTTTGAAGATGTATGCACCCAGTAGTGGTGCAGGGCATGTACATCTTCAAAAGGATGTTTTTTTAGAAGAGTTGTTTAATGATGGTTTGGAAAATATAGCAAGTAGGATGGCCTGATGCCATGTATGCATGTCTGGTGCAAATTAGGGATATAACAATGTGATTATTCAATCATGCATTAATCATCAATAGTATAAGGACATTATTCTAATAAATTCAATTGCATTCTATACTAGTTAGACAAATTCACACTACTTAGATTCATAACTGGAAACTAAACTCAATAATCAACTATGAATTAAAATTGCAGCCTAAATCTAGAAAAGGAAATTGCATGAAAATAAACTAAACTAATTGTATTTTAATAATTCAAATTGCAAAAAGAGGAAATACTCATAGAACAAAAATTAAATACTTCTTCATCATATGACAAGAAAGAAAATGAGCAAACTAAATGACAATTTAAATAAGCAAAGCTAAATAACAACTAGATAGACAAACTAGAATTGAAAACTAAAGACTAATAACTATCCATCCACCGAACCCCTATCAAAGAAATCATGAATTAAAAACTTTTTTCGAAACTCTGTTTTTATCATCTATTTCAGCATAAAGAAAACTTAATTATCATCTACTTATACACAGGGTTAGTATGTAAGTTTGCAAGCTTATCTCTTATCAACTAACAGATCATTGCATATTAACAATAGCCTCCATAATAACCTGCAAAACTGAACTAAACTAATTAATTTATACACAACAATTTATACAATAAAGAAGCATAATAAAAACTCATATATAGGAAATGAATAAAATGACAACTACACGATTCAATTCACAAGAAAACTAATTGGTGATTCACCCAAACTACTAGTGGGCCTCCTAGCAAGTCGTGGCTACTCTTCAAAGGTGAACCATGAGTTCAACAACACGAATTCAACATTAAAATCCAAAACGCAGTCTTTACACAGTTTTTAGAAAAATGTATAACAAAACAGAGCTGAACTATATATTTTCTCTCTAACACTTATTTAGCAATTGTCTAACCACTGAGGTGGTATTTATAGATTTTACAGAATGAGAGGTTGACCACTGGAAGGGTTGATCTTCTATAAAAACAAAAAATTGCATTTAATGCACCCTAACTGTTGGTGGCTTCTATAAATCAGGCGAGCCAATAATCGCCCATCAGAACAACCCAAATCGAGTTGTCAAAATATCAGTAGCTAGAGGCCATGAGCACAAGAAAAACCCATGTCTCTGATTCACCCATCACTATTCGTTGATACCATAACCGCCAATTCACCCATAGTTTTTGTGTAGGATAGAGTGTTGGATGGAGTACCGGACTGAGTGTCGGATAGAGTACTGGATGGAGTGCCATATGAAAAAACAAGCTGCGATTTTTCCTTGTGACACACAAAATGTGAATTAGTTTCCTAGAATCATAAAAACATGCTGATTTATACTCAAAATCATCACAAAACATGAATCATGCATACCTAGTGTGAATCATAGAGATTTGACACAAAAACTCTTCAAAATAGGAAAACACATATACATATTCAGCCAAGAAGGATCTAATTAATGCCATTAAATCATTCATATTACGGGCCCAACATTAGCCCCACACCTAAGATTTTGAAGGTCCCACTAAGCTTGTTGAGGAGGATCAGCTTTAGAAGCTTCTCCTTCTTGCCGTGAAGATTTTGTCTTATGCCTCTTATGTTTCTTCAGTTGTTCTCTAAGGCTGTGGTTGGATTTGGTCATCTCGTCAACCAACCATTGAAGGGAATTTACCTTTGCTTGGAGGACTGCATTATCATGGTGAAGATGTGTGTCCATAGTCTTCCTCTCTTCCAACTGTTGTAGTAGCTAGAAAATCTCTTGTTGTAATTTCTCCATGGTTGGAGCAGGATCAGATATCTCGGAAGAAGGCTTAGATCCTTTGAAATATGTGGATAGTCTATCATCCTTAGGATCTGGAGTAGGCATCAGTGAGCTAGGAGTAATAGGGGGTTGATGAGGATAAGTAGGTTCAGATTTTGTTTTTTCTATGAGGCTCCAATTCATCTACTAACACTTCCCTAAGTCTTGTGTGAGGACTCTCGAGATCAGAGGACACTTGGATAGGGTCCGAAGTAGTTAGGGGTTTTGCATAAGGTTTTCCTCTTGTGCTCTGGGTACTCTTTTGAAAGATTCCTCTATCAAATTGATTAGCTCCTCTCCTATTTGTGGGAACTGTAGGAAATTCTTGTTGAATCACTTCTTGTAGCATTTTGGGTGTAGGATCAAGAGATATTGAAGGCATCTGAAGATTACTAATAGGCTTCTTGGTCTTTTTGCCCGATGAGGCTGCAAGGGTTTCAACTAGCTTCATGGATTTTTTTTCCGGCAAAGAAATGGCTAGTGCAAGAGGGTTTGGAGTCCTTGCAGAGTGGGGTTTGGATGGAGAAATAGTCCTTAGATCTCCTGTCTTTTTTCTAGTCTTGATTATCAAGTGAGGGTTTGCAAATTGATAAATGAATGCATCCCAAGTTTTCCCCTGTTTCTCTAATTCGGACAGAACAAGGAGTTTTATTAGGCCATGGTGAAAGAGGTTGTTGTGGGGGTTGGTTACATTCTTCCTCACTTGAGAGGACATATTCTCCAATCTCTTTAGAAAGTATAAGGGAAAATTCAATGGTTTATTGAACTGAAAATGAGCTAATAGTCTAAAGTGACATGATTTAAAAGTGGAATATCTACCCTCACATGTGATCAACTTAGTGATGACTATGAGAGAGTTGATCAACTCCTCTTTTATCCATTCCTTGGAGTATCCTTTATCTCTTGAGATGTTTTGGAATTCTGGTTTAAAAACCTTGTTATAGATTGATTACAGCAGCTGGTGGTTTTTAAACCATCTATCTCCCACTCTCGGAAGCTTCGTGGCCGCAACTATGGATTCCTCTGAGACCCCATGTGCACTATCTTCCCATCAAAACTGAGGGAAAACTGCATTGAGATGCCATCGTCGTGGCCCCTGCAAGTGGGATAAAAATGACCCCCATCTTGCACACAAAAACACCTCCCTGCAATATGCAAACTCAAGGATGGTGAAGAGGTCTGCATAGGAAGACAATTCATACCGTTTCGACATTGTGATGGTGTGAAGAAATGAACAGAGGATAAATTCACCAAGAGAGGGTGCAATCGAGCTAATAAATGGCATGATTTGAATAGAGGCCAAGCGCAACTTAAATAAAGGAACAAATAAACAGAGGATGAGCACGTTTTAAAATAGGGGCAAATGCAAATGGCAGAGGTGAATTAGAATAATAGGATTACCCAATCCCAATTTTGAATGCACCTAGGGTGGAATTGGTTGCACACATGCACGCATGAGTTTCCATGTGTGAGAAAATTTGAATTTGAAGGCTCGTTTTTGGCGGAAATCTTAATGATACAAAGTTAGATCAATGTCCAAGTCTTTTGACTTGGACATTTGATCATGAAAATGTCTAAAGTTTTCATCCTCAATCTTGATTTCCCTAAACCAATTCAATTAAATGTCATTGATTCCTGGTTACTTGAAATTGTGGATAGTTATTGGTGTGTATATTCATATGGAACTTCATTAAACACCTCATACGACACTTCATATGATACCTCATAAGACACTTCACATGATACCTCTGTGTTAAATGCATTTTTACCTCCTGTGATGGATAACCTGCAATATTGAAATGGTTTTGACAATCACAGTGATTAAGAGTAGAGGCAGAGTGTTCCATTGTTATTGATTTTTCCACCATGCTTACTCAATCCATTCTCCTAAAACATGTAATTTCAATCCTATAATGAACAAACTATAATGAAAGTAAACCAATAAAGTCGTTTGTTAAGGATATGTCCAACAATTTATAACACATAGGAGATTATCATTTCAAAATAAAATGACTGTTGATGTACTAACCTGTATCATGAAAACAATACATAAATTTTTAAAAAGATTTACTTCTCTAGGCAATGATCATTTTTCAAGTCATGAAACCCTCCCCCACACCTAATTGTGACACCTCACAATCAAAAGTATAGCAAACCAGTCAGTTCTCCCAATAGCCGAAGATTTACAGTTTGTTAAGTGTAAATATAAATTTCATAGCTTGGTCTGAAGAGACGGTTAGAGGATGGTCCCACCTATAGGATAAGAGATCCTATATATAGATACGAAGAGGTAGGCAAGAGAGTTTCAAGATAGTCTTAGAGTTCATTCCCAATGGCAAGTTTATGGTGTTCATTAATCTTAGATTAACCATACATACTTCATGTCATCTTTGTCTGCAATTAATGTCATACATCAAGACAAGTTTAAATTTGTTATTTATTTTTTTGTCAGATTACCATCCTCGCTAGGTAGAATGCACCACTACCAGCAAGCATGTTCAGTACTCCAGCGGATTTACCTAGTCATTCCATAGGCCGGTACCCACTGCCAGTAGACTTGTTTAGTATCTCGATGGGTTATCCTCTTACACCCTCAGAGACTAACCCTCCATCTTTTATTATTTTAGTATAATATTTCTTTATGCAAGAAGATGGGGGGACAACTCTAAAAACAACTTTTTCTTTCTCTTTTTTTTTTTTCAATTGGGATGGTATTTATGTTAGAGGATGACGTTTCGTTATACTCCTTAATGATTATCCTTATGTAAGGGGTACTTAAGTGGACCTGGCCTATCTAAAGATATGATGTAATCAAGCTATTTAGTGTGTAGTGGATGGTACCATTGAGAAAGAACAGAAAGGTATCTCTAGGCTCAACTCACTTTCTTCTTTTGTCGTTATTGTGATGTTTCCATGACTAATTTCTAATCCGACCTCCTTGTTACTTTTTAAAAAAGATACTTTACTCACTTACTTAGGTTTCTCAGGAAAAATATACGAGAGACCTTTAAGCTTGATGGTTATGGTATCACTTCCTTATATAGTGGTGAATATTTTCAAGAGAAACTTTTTTTTTTTAAATTCCTTAAGAAAAAGAGAAGATGAACATCTTTGAAAAAATATGGCTAATTACAACAATTCAATATTCATTTGATGCTTAGCAGACAACAAGGTTCAAGTGTAAAAATGTCTTGAAGAAAAATCCTTCTTTTATATTCCCTTGAAACTATCTACTCCTGGTGAAATAAATACCTACAGAAATCTCTAGAGTTTCTTATCAACAAAATTCAAAATTATTTATATATGTACAGTAGAAAATTCAGAAAACATTCAAGAACAAGGGGGTACTTCCCCATCTACTAAGGCTAATGCCTTGTCAGTTGACATGACCTATATAAAGTCTTCTTTGGAAATGGGCTTATGATAAAATTTGAGTCAGTGTCCATTTACTATAAAGGAGACTTGTCCATCGTCAATTGTTTTGATTTTCATAGCTCCATTGTCATATACAGTGACTACCTCGTAAGGACCCAACCATCGGGTGGTGAGTTTGCCTTTGAAGGTCTTAAATCGGGAATCAAACAACAAATCCAAATAACTGGGTTGGAAGTGTTTCTTATTAATAAACTTGTCATGCCACTTGATCCTCTAGTTTTGGACTAACATTGTTCGTTGGATGACATCTTGCCTAATCTCATCCAACTCATTCAATTGTAGGGATTGTTGTTTCTAAGCCTCATCCAATTTTAATCCCAATTCTGCGGCAATACAGAAGGTTCTTACTTGGAATTCTATTGGTATAAGTAATTGCTTCCCATACACTAGCTCATAAGGGGTATACCCAGTGGTGTTCCTCTAGGTGGTCCAATATGTCCACTAATCCTCTAGAAGCCTATTAGCCCAATCCTGGTGATGTAATTGAACAATATTGGTTAATATATCTTTCAAAACATTGTTTGTATATTCTACCTGACCATTGACTTGTGGATGGTATGGAGAAGATTTACAGTGTTTAATCCCATATTTCTTTGTTAGCTCTCTCATCATCTTGGAAGTGAATTGAGTGCCTTGTTCTGTAACAATTTTATGAGGGACACCGAAGCGGGTAAATATGTCTTCATACATGAATTCAACGACAAATTTTTGTGTAGCTCTAAATAGGGCTTTTGCCTCTACCCACTTGGTGACATAGTCTGTACAAACCGAAATATAGTTTTTCTTATGGGACATGGGTGAAATTGGTCCTACAAAGTCAAGGGCCCATTTTTTGAAAGGTTCTATCATAACTTGGGCATGCAAGGGAATTTCGTCAATTAACGTAGGTCTTCCTATCCTTTGGAAACTATCACAAATCCTCACATACTTGGAAACATCTTTGAAAATGCTAGGCCAATAGTAACATGAATGTAACACCTTGTATGTTGTACGTTTGTCAAAAAAATGGCCACCACATGGTCCATCATTACAACTTTGTAGGATTTCTGGTACCTCATATTCTCAGACACATCTATGAATAACAAAATTAGGACTTGGATGGAAAATGTCATGACCAACCCAAGAGTAATTGGCACTTTGCATAACAACTTTATGCTTTTCATGAGGTGACAAATGCGACGGTAACTTTCTAGTATCCATATAGCTTTCCATATCCACAAACCATGGGGTATTTACAGAGAGGGAAAAAAGGTGTTCATCTGGGAAACTATCATCTACAGGGATATCATCATCCTCACTTTTTATTCGTGAAAGAAAATCATCTACCAAATTCTCCTTTCCAGGTCGATCAAGAACGATGATGTTAAACTCTTGTAATAGCAGGAGCCACCTAGTCACTCGATCATTAGTTATGGGTTTATTCATGATAAATATAATGGCGGAATGATCTGTATGTACAAATACTTCATAACCTATAATGTAATGACGAAACTTGTTAATATCATGAACAACTACCAAGAATTCCTTCTTAGTAACTATGTATTTTAGCTTGGCAGGGGATAAGTTCTTTCTTACAAAAAAAATGGAATATGAATGTTGGTCTTATTTCTGCCCTAATAATCCTCCTATTGCAGTGTCAGAGGAGTCAGTGGATATGTGGAATGGGAGAGTCCAATTGGTCCCTCTAATAACTGGTGCCACAGACAACTTAGCTTTCAGGGTCTCAAAGGCAGTTTGACATTGCTCAGTCCAAGAAAAATCAACATCTTTTATTAACAATCTAAACATGGGTGCAACAATCTTTGTAAAATTTTCAATAAACTGCCGATAATATTTGGCATGTCCAAGAAATATTCTCACCTATTTCTGAGTCTTGGGGGGTGGAATTATAACAATGACCTCAATCTTTGCAAGATCAACTTTTATCCATTCAGATGAAAGATGATGTCGTAGAACCACTCCTTCAATTAACAACATTTTACAATTTTCATGACTTAGAGATAGGTTCATTTCTTGGCATCTGATAAAGACTTTTTCTAAGTTATCTAAGGCTTCCTGGTAAGTATTTCCATATACCGTGAAGTAATCCATGTAAACTTCCACACAATCATGAATAAGATCAACAAATATCCCTAGTACTGCCCGTTGAAATGTGACAGGAGCATTACACAATCCAAATGGTAAGACTCTATAGGCATAGGTGCCCCAAGGACAAGTAAAGGTGGTATTTTCTTGGTCCTTAGGTTCTATGAGAATTTGATTGTACCTATTGTACCCAACTAAAAAGGATAAATACTTCTTTTTGAAAAGGGTATCCAAAAATTGGTCAATGAAAGAAAGAGGAAAGTAATCTTTTAGAGTGGATTTGTTGAGCTCTCATAAATCAACACACATTCTCCATTTCCTGGTCACTTTCTTTGGAACCAATACAAGCGAGGACACCCATTTACTATCGAAGATGGGATAAATAAATATGACATTTAATAACTTTTGGATCTCCTCATTAACTATATCTTTGAGTGTTGGGTTCATCCTTCTTTGGGGTTGCCTAACATGTGTTACTCCCCCCTGGGTATATATGTGATGGATACATGTGTCAAGGTGTATACCCTTCATGTCAGTGTATTCCTAGGCGATTTTCCCTAATTGTTCTTTAAGGATACTTATTGACTATTTTTGTTGGTATGCATATAGCCCAAAGTTTATATGTAAAAATTTCCTTGGACTAATCTCGTAGTGCATAGTATAAGACATGGAAGACTCATCTATATCAAATATAAAATATGTCGAAGATAGAATGGATGGGTCCAATTGTTCCTGAAATTATTCCCCAAACATGTGCTCAAATTGGGTAAACGATTGTGGAAAATCAACACATGTGATAGCAGAAATGAACTGGTTTAGCACATTTTCCATTGTGTGCTCCTGAAGTGCCCAGGCATGTTCACTTGGAAATACAGGTTCTTCCTAGTCCTCATTCTCATATGGACATTCAAGACACCATATATTCTCCATGATAGGTTGATCTGGAGGGTATATGGTGAGCTTCTGGATAGAAATTCCATTTGAGATGGTCATTTCTCCCTCTCTACAACCAATAAATGCATTGGTTGTGGCTAACCAAGGTCTTCCTAAAATGACAGGATAGCCTTTGGAAGGATCCTTTGAGTGGATGAAAAGAAAATATATTGGGTACTCCCATGAGGCTAAAGTAACTATGATAGCATCTAAAATTCCTTCAGTTATAACCTTGGTCTTATCTGCTAATTCCAAAATGGTTGGGATAGGCCTAAGAAGAGGTTGTTACTATAATTTCTCCAAGGTAGTAGCGATCATAACATTGATGGCTTCCCCTAGTTATATGAGAGTGTTCCCAATGGAAACTTCATTGATGGTTATGGTCACTATGGGGTTTCCTGGGTTCCCATATTTTTCTAGCTTTGGCTGGTCTGATATGTATTCAGAAATTTCTCCTATCAAATGTATTGTAGGAGGGTCCTTATGCTTCCTACCTGACTTCTTAATACACAATTCTTTGAATACCCTACTGTATATTGGAATGTCCTTAATGGCTTGTATCAAGGGAATATTGACACAAATATTCTTCAATTCATTCAAGATGTCCAATTCCAATTGGGTGGTAGGTTTCTCGATTACTAATATTTCTGGATAAGGAGGGGATTTTGTAATTTGTAAAGGTTCATTTTGGGGAATCTTGGGTTCTTGGTCCTTAGGAATAATAACATCTTTCCACCTAGTGTCATTCTTGGGTTGTTTGGTGGTTTCTTCTTCTTCTTCTTCCTCTTGGATGACTACTAAAGGCGTCTGCATGTCCAAAACTTTTCCTGATCTTAGTTGAATCTCCTGTAATGGAACATATGTCAGGAAGGCCTACATCTCAACATTGTGAAGAGTTTGAGGGGGCTTATTATTGAGATTGGGAATTGGTTGTGCCGGTAATAATGTTATTCTCGAGGGGCTCACATTGTGATATTGTTGTGGCTTTTGTTGTGGGATAGGAGGTAAAGGTGGTGGAACAAAACCTATAAAAAGTTGCGGAGCATTCGGTGGAAACTGAGGATAAGGATGGTTGGACATAGAGACAGGTGGAGCTTGAGGGTTTCCTTGGTTATATCATCCTCTCCATATTTGAAGCCAAGGATGTTGGTACTGAGTAGACCAGGTTTTACAACTTGGTGAGTTCCATTGTTGTTTTTTTTTATAATAGGTTGGAACTTGAGACTGTGGATCTGGGTAAGTGGGCTAGTTCCCAGGCTACCATGGCCTCCTAGGTGCATAAGAGGATTCCCCAGGATCCCCACTCCTATGGATGGCTAACAAACCAAGCAATGATGGACATTTCTTAGTTGAATGTTATTCTGTGCAGAAGCCACAAATGTAAATGTTATCTAATGGGCATTCCCTTGAAGAATGCTTCCTCCTTCATCTTTGGCAATATATGCTCTTTGCTTAATTTTTCTCCTCTTGATTCTTTTTAATTTTTAGGGTGTCCAACTGAGAACCTATTGTGCTTAAGATATCTGTCTTGAAGTTCTCTAAAAGTTTACCTATCTCTTCTCTTTTGATACCACCTGAACTAATTGGTTTTAAGTTTCTACTATAAGGTTCTTGAACATTATTTCATGTTTTAGCTCTACTCCTTGAGTAATTCTTACACATTTCACATATCTCAACAAATTGTTTATGAAAGATGTCACCTAATTCCATCAAGTTAAGCATATATAGGTATTCTTCTGAAATTCCCTTAAAGAAAAGAGCCCTAACTGCATCTTCTGGGAGGTCATGGTATTTTGAATTCTGGGAGATGTATGCAAACCATTCCATATAGTCCTCGATATTATCATCTTATAATTGTTGGATTTTGAAAACATAGTTATGAGATTCTTTGGTCTTGTAGTAGTCTTTGTAATTTTTAAGAAATATATCTTTCATGGCTTCCCAAGACCTAATACTAGATTCTCCCAACCCCATGAACCATCTTAGTGTAGAGTCCTTGAGGGTGGCAGAAAAGAATTTTAGTTTCTGGGAATCTTGAAACTAGGTGTAGCTCCTACACAAGATGTCGAACTCAAATAAGAAGGTATCTGGATCTTCATTGTTTTTACCATAAAATGTAGGTAGTGCTAAGAGGGGAATATTTTTCATATTGACATTCATGGTGGTGTCCAAAATTGGAAACCAAAAGGTAGTTTCTGTCTGGTTTCCAGATTCTTCTTCCTCCCCATGTTTTACATTTTTGTGATCCCCTTGATCATCCATATTGGGTTGGTTTCCAAAAAGAGAGTACTTAAGTGGTTTTGTTCTTGAAGAGAACTAGGTATCCCTCTTATGGAAAGGTCTTCCTATTGTTTGGGTGTCTGGGACTCTACTCGATGTGGTTGATATTATCGGTGCCAAAGTTTCTATGTCAACTTGAGAGACAATTATATTGGCTAAAATAACAAACAAGGTATTCACCTATGATGTCTTGAAAGTTAGGATCCCTTGATGGTGGTAAGAAAACAAAGGTTGTGTTGTTTGGTTCTGTGGAAGGTTTGAGTGGTCTTGTCTCCTGTCCCACTATTACTGATGCTTCAATTTTTTGTTCTATAGTGCTCCATCTGTTAGTCTCTTCAGAGACAGCTTTAGCTCTTTGAGTTGAGCTAGTTCCTATTTTTCAGTATCGGTCTACGAATTTTATAATTGGAATGTTCCTTCCCCCAAAAATATCAGAAGGAACCTTGGTTGAAAGATCTAATTTAGATTTCATGTATCTACCTTTTGAATCTCTAGGTCTATTCATGAAAAAAAACAAAAATAAAAAGAAAAACTACCATTGGGTTTGGGGGAACCTACTATAGCAGATGCGTAGGTTCTTACCTCTCGTCTTAAAGTTCCCCCACCACCAAACTAATTCTAAGGTTTAGAAGTAATCTATTTCTTAACTATTTCCTACCTTCATACAACTCCCCAGGAACATCGCTAAATATGATGTTTATTCTATATGCACTAAAAACAATAAAAGCCCTCAATTAAATTGTCAACCCGGGGTAAGTAAACTTAGAGTTGCAGAAATATACATGCCAAGGCAGAAAGGATAGAGGTAGTATAGTCTAACTAAGGAAATGATTATCTGAGAAATAATCTATTCAAGCAAAGGCTATTAATAATCAAACCCTATTAAGAAACTTAAACTATTTACCCTAAATAACCTTTGAACAAAGGATCGATGGATAATCCTAAGAAAGTAATTTAAAACCCTACTTAAAGACAACTAATTGAATCATGACAATAACAAAAAGAAAACTATCTACCTAATAAGCAATAAAAACAACAAACTACTTTAATTAACCTACTCGAATTCAATAAGCAACTATTCTATTAAAGCAAGTAAATAGACAAGAAACTACCCTATCAAAGAAAAATAGACAAGCAAGAAACTACCATATTAAAGAAAGTGAACAAGCAACAAACAACGAACTAACCTATGATAACTTCTATAGCAAGTAAACTAATCAAGATTATCCAATAAACAACTAATCAAGGTGAGAGGCAAGTGAGCTCTATTCTTAAATTAAATTTCACAATAACTTCTAATTTATGAAAGGAAATCTTTAATCTACTAAATTGAAAGCATTATGATAATAAAAGTAATTAACATCTAATCTTTCATCTATGATAAGCAAACTATTCCTTAATCTACCAAAGCAAAAAGACTATATATCCTACAAAAATCAAGAAAACTATCTTCTAATCTATGAAAGCAAGGAAACTATCTTCTAATCTATGAAAGCAAGAAAACTCAAATATAGTGTTGATGGTTATGTCTCTGGTGTAGTGTGATATCATGATGGCACTTAACAATGAACGATAATTCAAGAGGGATAAACTCATTATTGACTTCGATAGAAAAGTGAAAAGTGTGAATTAGGCAATGCAGTGAGAACTTAGCCATTATAGAAACAACATCAACTATCCTGCATATCCATGTGATTATTCAATCATGCATTAATCATCAACAATATAAAGACATTATTCTAGTAAATTCAATTGCATTCTATACTAGTTAAACAAATTCATACTACTTAGATTCACAACTTGGAAATAAACTCAATAATCAACTATGAATTAAAATTGCAACCTAAATCTAGAAAAAGAAATTGTATGAAAATAAACTAAACTAATTCTATTTTAATAATGCAAATTGCAAAAAGAGGAAATACTCATAAAACAAATATTAAATACTACTTCAGCATATGACAAGAAAACTAATGAGAAAACTAAATGACAATTTAAATAAGAAAATCTAAATAGCAACTATATAGACAAACTAGAATTGAAAACCAAAGACTAATAACTATCCATCCACCAAAGCCCTGTCAAAGAAATCATGAATTAAAAACTCTGTTTTTATCATCTATTTCAACATAAAGAAAACTTAATTATCATCTACTTATACACAGGGTTAGTATCTAATCTTGCAAGCTTATCTCCTATCAACTAACAAATCATTGCATATTAACAATAGCCTCCATAATATCCTGCAAAAATGAACTAAACTAATTAAATTATAAACAACAATTTATACAGTAAAGAAGCATAATAAAAAATCATGTACAGGAAATTAATAAAATGACAACTACATTGTTCAATTCACAAGAAAGCTAATTGGATACTCACCCAGACTACTGGTGGGTTCCCCATTAATTGATGGCTACTCTTCAAAGGTTAACCACAAGATCAACAACATGAATTCAACATTAAAATACAAAACGTAGTCTTTACATAGTTTTTAGCAAAATGTATAACAAAACAAAGCCGAACTGTCTATTTTCTCTCTAACACTTACTTAACAATTGTTTGACCATTGAGGTGGTATTTATAGATTTTACAGACTGAGAAGGTCGACCCTTCCAATGGATATTGATATGTTTTTCCCGTGATACGATCTAATTAACGCCATTAAATCAATCATATCACGGGACAAACATTGTACAATCATGCTATTTCCCTCATAAAAATATCAACAATGTTAGTTGCCTTGTGAGTAGTCTTCAATGGAATAAAATGGGTAGCTTTCGTAAGCTTGTCCACCACCACCATGATTGAATCATGTTTCTTGCTTATTCTAGGCAATCCTGTGATGAAATCCATTGTCATTAACTCCCACTTCCACTCAGGAATGGGTAAGGGTTGAAACAACCCTGTTGGGTGCATGTTCTCATCTTTAACCTTCTGGCACTCCATACATCTGGCAATGTATTCTGCAATTTTTTTCTTCATACCTGGCCAAAAGTAATGTCTCTTGACTACTACCATAGTTTTTTTATATCTAGGGTGCCCTGTATAAGGCACATTATGCATTTCATTCAAAATCATAAGTTTCAAGTCCTGGACATTAGGTACATAAATTTTGTTCTTGTACAGAAGTGTTCCATCGACTTCCAATTTATAATTTTCCACTTTTTATGGCATCTCACCTTGCTGTAGTTTTTCTACCAAATCCCTGTACTACAAATATGCATTTGCAGCCTCCAAAATTTTTATTTTAATATCAGTTTGGTACATACTAATGGTTGTAACATGCAATTCATGCACTCTCCTGTTGAGTGCATCAGCCACATTGTTTTCCTTTCCTTTGATATGCTTGATATCAAAGTTATATTTACAAAGAAACTCCAACCACCTACTATACCTAGCATTCAAGGTTGGAAAATCAAACAAATACTTCATACCATTATGGTATGTCCTCAGTTTGAACCTCCTTCCCATGAGGCAATGCCTCCATTTCTTTAGAGTGTGTACTATGGCTTCCAACTCCAAATCATGAGTTGCATAGTTCCTTTTATGCTCTTTCAACTTTATGTATTCATAACAAATTACGAATCCATTTTCACTGTGGACTCCTCCCAATCCTTCTTTTCATGCATCTGTACACACTACAAAGTCTTCATTCAGATCTACAATCCTTAGGATTGGAGCAATGATTAACAATTGCTTCAATTGTTGTAAGCTTCTCTCACAATGTTCTATCCACTGAAACTTATTCTCCTTCCTTTGCAAGGAAGTGATAGGGTGAGATATCCTTGAGAATCCTACAATGAACCTTATGTAATATCTAGCTAGACCCATAAAGGATATGAATTCTGTTACATTCTTCTACACTGACCATTCTCTGATGCCCTCAATCTTCTCAGGATCTACAACTATCCCATCCTCTAAAATGATATGCCCCAAGTAATGGATCCTCTTTTGATAAAATGAGAACTTGCTCAATTTGGCATATAGTTGGTGCTCTCTTTGCACTTGCAACACCATCCTCAGATGTTGTTCATTCTCTTCCTCCAACTTGTAATACACCAGGATGTCATCCAAAAATATTATGACAAACTTGTCCAGATAGTCCTTGAATACACCATTCATTAGGCACATTAAAAAAACAGGTACATTTGACAACCCAAATGGCACCACTATGAATTCATAGTGAACATAGCTTTTTCTAAAGGTGGTCTTACTGATGTCTTCATCATTTATTTTTACCTAGTGATATCTTGACCTGAGATCTATCTTTGAAAATATCTTGGAATCCTTCAACTGATCAAAGATATCATCGATCCTCGACAGAGGATACTTGTTCTTAACAGCCACTTTGTTCAACTGTCTGAAATCGATACACAATCTCAATGTCCCATCCTTCTTCTTCATAAATAGGACTGGGGCACCCCAAGGTGACACACTTGGGTGTATATACCCCTTCTTCATAAGCTCTTCAAGATGCAATTGTAGCTCTTTCATCTCTAGCATACTCATTCTATAAGGAGCTTTTGACATTGGAGCTGCTCCAGGCATCAAGTTTACAAAGAAGTCAATATTCTCTTCGGGGGTAGTCTGGGTACCTCATGAAATACATATTCAAACTCTTTTAGTACCGCATGATCTTCAATATTTGACACCTCATCCTTAGGTGTTTCCTCCACATGGGATACAAATAATTGACAACCTTTCCTGTAGCACTTCTTCAACTACATTGTTGAGATTTCTCTGATAGCAACAACTCTGAGAATTCCTTGGACTATTTTCTGATTTCCTTCCTCATCCAGGCAATTGAATGCCTTGTTATGACAATCCAATATGGCATGGTGCTGGTCCAACCATCATCCAGGAAATTGAATGCCTTGTTATGACAATCCAAGATGGCATGGTGTTGGTCCAACCAATTAGTCATAAGAACCTAAAGGTAGAATGTTCAATTCATCCTTTGTGCTCAGTCCATTCATGTCCATTGGACATGACTTAACTAACTCAGTGACTTTTCTCTTGGTTCCTGTAGCTAACTGCACTAACCAAGAATTTTCATGTTTTCATCTCAACAATTGCACACTTTCCACCACTCTAGGATCTATATAACTATGGATACACCCTGAATCAATTAAAATAGTAAAGGGATGGTTTTTGATCATAACTTCCACTTCAATCATGTGTGACTGGTATTTTTCTTGCTTGTTTTCCAGGGCTACGTAGATTATTGGTATTCTACTGCCCATGTCTTCCACTATTTCAGCTTGCTGAATATTATGGACAACTCTCACTTGACCATTTTTATGGGGACAATATATGTACTTGTGGTTTCCCAGATAACCCCAACACTGAAAGGGCATCTACCTTGGCCTTTTCCCCCCTACGCCATCTGTTCTCAGCTCTCTAAACAATGGATGTCCTAGAAGACTGTTTCTGAAAAAGGGAGGTTTGTTTCCCTTCTGCCTCTGTTCTTTCTTGAACTTCTTCTGGTCATCCCAAGCCTTTCGAAAAGTAAGATTTTATCTTTGCTGTTCATATAAGCATTTCTCTCTTCTTATAGTTTCTTCCATAGTCTTAGGGTCATCATACTGAATCTTGTCCCCAATGGAAGGTGGAAACCCACTCAGATAGCTTTGAATCTTGACAGTCTCATCTTTGATGAACATAACATACTTCAACAATTCCAAAAATCTTCATTTGTATTCATCAATGGTCATGTTGCCCAGCTTGAGTTCAAAGAAATCTTTCATCTTTCTGTCATAGTATCTTTTAGTCAAGTATTTCTTCTCGAAATACCTCTTGAATTATTTCCAAGTGATATCTTTCTCTCTAATGTGTTGCACCTGCACAAGTTGATCCCACCACATGGATGCCTTTCCCTTTAGTTGATACATTGCAATTCTTCATTCTTCATGAGACAAACAATTATGTAATTGTAAATATTTCCTCATGCCAAGAATCCATGTCTCAACATCTTCCTCCTTATGTTCTCCATCAAACGTAGGAGGCTTAATCTTGTTCATTTCTCCCTTCAGTTCATCCACTCCATATCTCCTATGTTTTCTGGTAGGAGATGGGCTTGAAATGATGTGTTCCTTCGTATTGGAGTGTTTTGGGGAGTGACGATGATGCATGCTAATGCTTCTTGATCTTCTTTTCCTCTTAGGGGGTCCACGACTCCCTGTTTTTCTTGAATCACCCTCCTTATCCAACTTCTTTTCAATCCTTTCCAGACTCTTCATCAAATTTAAATTGAATTCTCTGTGTTGTTCCTTAGCTTTCATAAGATTTGTATTATCTTCTCAGTGAGTTTGGGCATATTTCTGCAATTGTTTAATGATTTTCATCATATTCCCTTCCTTATCTAACTCTTCTCCATGTCCATTGGAGTTCGATCCTTCAACTCCCAAATATACATCCATTCCTTTTGCTTCATTCTATGAACTGGAAGCAGTCTATGCCACTTCCATTTCTTTGCACTCAATGGTAATTCTATTTGGTTCTAGCACTCGTTAAACTTATGCAAACACAACATGCAGACAACCAAATTTTGTCAGGCCATCATTCCTTAACAGATCCCACAACATTCATAAACAAATCTTATTACAGAAAACGTTCAAATTTCACTTCCTTTTGGGGCTCTGCTTTGCGAATTTTTCGGGCACTAGCCCCTTTATCTCATTCCCCCAACCCATGCGACCATGGTTCATGACCAAGTGCTAGGTCAATAATCACTTACTTGGGTCTTCAGCCAAAGAAATTTTCAAAGCAAAAAACAACCATCTCTCGAAGTTCCGAGTTATTGAACTCGTGAAGTAGAGTGGATCAACCGTCCATGTCTACTCAGCATCCAACGATGAACACTCACTATGCAACCTTAGGTGTATGAGTTCTGGGGCTTCAGGTCTTCGAGAATTCCTATCTTCGAAGGATATTTCATCCACACATTTGAGTTGTTAATCTTTGAACATTCCCAATCACCTTTGGTGACATCGTTACGTTACATCACTAAACATTTTCCCAATTGCGGGGGCATGCAATGGTAGTTTGGAGTAACCCACCTTTCATCCCACAATTCTTATGATGCTGAAACATAACCTGATCCAGATGGATATTGGTGGCCACCCACCTTTTCCAACTGGCTCAAAATAGTTTTCTGACAATTTTGGCAATTTACTATTTTTAGCAGTTTTAACTTTCGGGGCCATTTTTAGGGCCTAAATGAAGGTTTTTCAGGATCAAGCTCCTTAATGATATCCATAGGCATGATTGATCCCCCAAAATTAATCTACTCAATGATACCTTTCCAACTGGCTATCACACGCCTAAAACAGAGATTGTATGCAAAAGTTACGACCCCAAAAAGTTGATGTACTAACTTACCCAAACGGGGCCCACATGACTTTTGGCACTTCATCTCCTAGGGTTAGGTTTTTGGATGTCTAGGGTTTTCAACATTATTTATTATTGTAAAAAGGCCTTCAGAGCCTCATTGTAACCTTCTTCTTGCAAATAAGCGCTTTCGTCACATCTCTTCTCAGAGATAAGCCGCCACCATTCCAGCAAGCTTATTTCTACTGCATTTTACAGTTTCAACTTATTTCGTTATTGACTAAAAAACCAGTTTTACCGTATCTCTATTATTTTTTGTTAAGAACCCATTAATAATATGTATTCATTTCATTCTACTCATAAAATATGGATCATTGGTACCAGAGCAGTCTTCTCCTTATCGTCTTAATGCATGTCCCCAACAAGGTCGAAGTACAAAGAGTTGGGTCTCAATCTTGTTTCTCTTGAGGAAAGAATATTTTGCATGCCCAAATTACCTCCCATGGTAGGAGAAAATAAAAATGACAGGAAAAGAGATCCTTTCAAACTGTTGATTGAGGAAGCCCTCATGCAATAGAGGAACGAGATGATGGATAACTTCGCGCAAATCCTTTGGCGGCTACCAATAGGCGATGCATCTTCTTCGAATGGAGGCACCGCCCCCTTCAAGATACAAATAAACTTTTCTATTCCAATATTTGAAGGTCAGATAGACTCAGATGTTGTAGACAAGTGGTTGAATCTACTAGAAGGGTATTTTTTTGTCCATAACTTTTCAAATAAAGAAAAGATTACTTTTGCGCTTCTCAAATCTGTTCCCCATGTCAAAGATTGGTGGGAAACTTTCTGTGAGCAAACAGAAACAGAGGAAACCTTATTATTTTAAGTCGAGGCCACCTGGGAATCCTTCAAGGATGCTATTAAGGAATAATACTACCTCGTCGGAAGTTATGACGACCTGTATACTTAATGGACCACACTACGGCAAGAAATAGATCAAGTAGAGCCAGATTTCACAAATATCTTCCATACCTTGCGCACCAAGTTGGGTATCAAAGATTTAGAATGACATCTGGTGCTAAAGTATCATGGTGCTCTGCATAGATACATTCATACCGAAATGGAATTACTGGACATCTCATCCTTGGGCACGGCCTACCGATATGCCATCAAAATCGAGTAGAAGCTCAAACAAATGACGCAGAAATTTGGGGCTGGGAACCCCTCAGAACAAAAGCCAAGAAAGGGAAACCCCAACCCACCAAACAAAGGATAGAGAAAATATGGATAGTATCAGGACAACCAGTCCAAGCCGCAAGGAAATAAGGACACCGGAAAGACAAAGAAAGATACTAGGAAGTTGTGCAACTTTCATAAGAGCCCTTGGCATAACACTGCTGACTGTCGCTCAAAGAAGTCACTGGTGGGTGAAGTGAAAGCCTCTGAATTAAATGCAGATTATGACTCCGATCCAGAATCATAAAGGGGAAGATGAATCATTGACGCAAAACCTAGTGCCACCATTGCTACCACTAAGCTCCATCCTGGTGAACCAGATGAGCCAGAAGAAGGAGAGTGCCTCTTCCATTCACATATGTGGTTAAAAGGCACCCCGCTGCACTTCATCGTTGATAGCGGTAGCTAGAAGAACCTCATCTCAGCAGAGGTCATCAAGAAGTTGGCCCTGCCAACAACACCGTACCCACAATCGTACACCATTGGATGGCTCCGCCAAGGAAGCGATCTTTGTGTTAGCCAATAGTGTCGATTGTCGTACGACATTAATCCCTTAAAAGACAAGGTATTGTGTGATGTTTCTCATCTCGAAGTTTGTGATTTTCATTTGGGCCAACGTTATTTATGGAAACGTCAGGTTGTATATGATTCTAGGCCTCGTAGTGTTATTATTACTTTGAACAGGAAATTGTACAGGATAGAGATGATTTTAAGGATGGAAATTTATTTTAAAATGTAGAAACCTTGGTGAATCTTAGTAATCCTTCATATGCCAACTATAAATGTTTGGCGATATTTTTGTAAAAATATTCAATTTTCTAAGGATTTTGTATATTTTTTATAAAATTTTGGCGATTTTTAAGGTAAAATAATTTTATCCTATAGAGTTTGGGCGAATCATTTTTAAAATAGTGAATCTCGTTTTTGGAAAAACCATGGAAAATTAGCCCATAAACAAAATTTAGCCCCTAAAATCATCCATGGTACAGGATACCCGAGGTAGTCCCACCTAGTGTTATTTCCTTGATCTCTGCTAAGATATGTAGGAAGGTCATCTCTCAGATGGGGAAGTTTGTCTTCTTCATGATTCTCTCTCAGAATAAGCGAAAGATCACAGCCACATCGAGGGTCTCTATAGATGAGCTCTCCACATAGCAGAAGAAAGTAGATAATATCATGGAAGAATACTCAGATATCTTCTCCTCACCTATAGGGGTACCTCTGTACTGCCAGGTCAAGCACCCCGTCGATCTAACCCTTGGCGCATTTCTACCCAATGGGCTAGGCTATCGTCCCTCTTTGTTAGAGAATGAGGATATCAAGCAACAGATCCAAGAACTGCTCCACAAGGGGCACATCCTCCCCTTCTCATCACCTTGCGGAAGCCCAATCGTGCTGGTACAAAAGAAAGATGGAACCGGGTGACTCTGTATTGATTACCAGGCTCTGAATAAAATCACAATAAGAAATCGATACCCAATTCCCCAAATCGATAACCTCCTTGATCAACTCACGGAGGCCAAATACTTCAGTAAGATTGATCTGAAGTCTGGCTACCACCAGGTCTCGATAGAACAGACAGATGTATGGAAGACCACCTTCAAGTCAAAGGAAGGCCTTTTTGAATGGTTGGTCATGCCCTTTGGTTTGACAAATGCTCTAGCCACTTTGATGAGGATGATGGATGATATCCTACGACCATTCACCAATACTTTTGTAGTGGTGTATCTGGATGACATTCTAATTTATAGCAAGACTTGGGTTGAAAACTTGCATTATATTCAGTAGGTTCTGCACACCTCGCGACAACACAAACTATATGCCAACTTGGAAAAATGCTCCTTTAGCATGGACACGGTCCATTACCTGGGCTACACCATTGATCAGCATGGCGTACATGTGGATCTAGACAAGATCCAAGTCATCCATGACTGGCCAAATCCAACAACAGTCCCTGAGCTTTGGATCTTTTTGGGCCTTGTGAATTTCTACCACAGGTTCATGTTGGGTTTCTCCCATATTGCATGGGCCCTCAGCCAAATAAACAAGGGTGGTGGTAAGGAAAAATTTGCATGGGGCCGGTCCCAACAACAAGCATTTGATGATTTGAAGCAGCACTTGTGCTCAGCCCCAGTACTTTCACTACCAAACCTGCAACATCCTTTTGAGATCGAGACAGATGCTTCAGACTATGTTGTGGTCACCATTCCCACTCAGCAGGGCCACCCCTTGGCCTATCATAGTGAGACACTGTCAAATATTGTCTGTAAGTACCCTACTTATGACAAAGAA
>JZKD02S1486940.1:31231-52722 GCA_000966675.3 Picea glauca | reverse complement strand
GCATACTTTTGTCCATCAAACGATGGTATTCCATTTTTATACATGTTGTTTCTCTCCATCATCTACCTTTAAGAGGTTAAATTGATTTCTGAAGGAACCTTCTCTGATACCAATTGTTGGACTACTGAGAGGGGGGTGAATCAGTAATAGAGAAATCTAATCATTTTTAACCATAAAATGCAAGTGTTATATCAATGTAGCATTATCATCCAATAATTGCAGAGTAAATAAACAATGAAAAAATGAGCAATCATACACATACACAATACACCAATGTTTTTACGTGGAAACACAAAGCGGGAGAAAACCACATAAAGTTTTTTCTTATATGTACTTAATAATTACATTCAGTGGAAGAACCAACTTTCTTTGTTTTCCATATGCAAATGGAAGGAGGCTCCAACCCCCTAGTTTCTTAGGATACAACCTGAGGGAAGCTCCAACTCCCCAATTCTCTAGCTACAATCAAAAGGAGGCTACAACCCCCTATGTTCTCCGGATACAACCACTTGTCCTTGCCCCTTCCAACATCCCTCTCGTAGAAGTAGAATGATGGAAACACTGTCACACTATCACTGTGAGATATACTACCGTAAAACTATACCAATCAACCTACACCAAACAACCTGTAACAACCTGTACCAAACAACCTGTAATCAACCTATACCATAAACAAGTGCATCAACCATGCACTAACCTGTATCTCAACCTGTACCATCAATGAGTCCATCAAACATGCACCAAATATGTACCAATCATGCATCAAATACACATAAACTATGACTCATCAATATGTACCAACATCATCAACTATACACCTCATGTATGTGCCAACTCATAAACTACTTGTCTCAACCATGTACCCAACATGTACTTCAACCAAAAGCCCTCATCAATTTCATCATCCAAATATGATTTGTAACTCTGTAACAGACCTGGTGTATATGATCACATAACTTCAAACCTTCCTTAAATTTAACAACAAGAGACTATCATGTTCATCAAACTTTACATTGGTCTCACATGACTAAATTTGGACTAGTCAAAAAACCTAACTTGAAATAATCATAACTATGTACCTGTAATGAATAAAGATCTGAAAATAGTACCCAATGTTCTTCAGTTTCTTTTATGTAATTCCTCCAGGTTTCACTACTTGGAACCTCTCATAAAAGGATTTATAGAAAAAATGCCATACCTTGTTGAATTTTGGCTTATTCTAGAGAGCAAACTTGTAAAGCATGCTCCGCATGGAATATTTTTTGTATGGATATTAAAATAGTACAAAGAATAATATAGAGTGTACTCTAACCAATACATTTAGTATTACTGAATTTGTATATTTTATGAAGAAGTTATGATGTTTTTACCCAAAACACGTGTTTTAGACTAGTTTCAGGACTAGCCACAAACCCTATTTTCCACAGAGTGTAACTCCAAAAACACAACGACCCACAATCTTAAATATTTATCACATCTACTTGGATATGTTTCTTCAACGAAATCCATATTTTTCATTCTGAATCATTCTAGAAAAAAAAATTATTGCGAAAATGGTGAGATGACCTATAAATAACATACCTTAGAAAGCATCATCAAAAGTATTTATCCTCCCTTGAATTTTGTCTTTCTTTACTTCACCTTTCCTCTAAAATTCACCTTAGATGTCCTTTGGTTATCTCAGTCACTTGTAGATATTCAATATGATCAAGTGTAATTAAAATGAGAGACCATTGCCTCTTATTTATACTTTTATGTAGCTTCTTTACGGGGTTACCTTCTAACCATATTAAACCACTTTCCTTATTTTAGGGCTAACCCACTTCTAAACACTTGTCCACTTAGTAATTTCTCCATTAACTTTATTATTTAAATAATTTCTTTTGTATCCACTTTGACTTATAGTACACTCATCACTTCACTTTATTATTTAAATAATTTCTTCTTTGCAACCACTTTGACTACTTTGACCTTTTGGGGCTTCTAGATGACTCATGAGGGTTCTCCAACTTCAAATGGCCTTAATCCTCTAACCGTGAGGAGTTATGTGACGTTCCATGCACCACTGGAAATGACATGACATGTACTATTCATATAGAATAGTCTTACCTTTAAATATATTAAAAATCATACCATTATATATCAAGAAAACTTGGGTCCATTACCCAAACCTTTGTGCTACCAAAATTCACTATCGATATTTCTTCAAGGGTTGACATCAATGACAACCAAACTAAATAATTAACAGAGGTTTGTTGTATCAAACAATGTTTTCTTGTGATCTTGCTAACAATTGACTGGGACAAGACATGTCAGGTTGCATTATGGTATTTAGAACAAGACTTCTTACCAATTCTTTGAAAAACATCTACAAGGTTTCTAACAATATGATGACTTGTTTCTACACTTTTGACTGTTTTAATGCCTAAAATTCTCCTAACAACAATCAAACTTCTATATTTTAACAAAGATAAAAATAAATGACATTTAGCAAAATCATATTTTGGCTCAAAATATTCTTGAATGGTTTTATAAGAGTGATAATGAATAGTACTGTTAGGTAACTTATCTTCAAGTGATGCTAGACCACTTTATTGACCTGAATGCGTTTAGGATTTCTTCTCCGTGCAGTGCTCAATCTAGGTAGGGATGATGAACCCCTATTCTGGAACTCTTGACCTCTCTATTGTGGATTTAACAATGTTTCATATCTTTCCCCTTCAATCATTAATGGATCAATTGTGGGAGGAGAGTGGACATGTGACTTTTTAGTTTCTAAGACATTTGACTGTCCAACAAGAGATTGCACCACGAGACCTTGTTCACCACAATGTTGTACACCCGTTTCTTTTCTAATTTCATCCATTGTATAATCAACTCTAAGAAAATCCTCCATCATTTGGTCATCCACAAAACGTTGTCTTGATGAGATATTGTTTGGATTTCTCTCTAATGAACTCTTGCGCTTTGCTTCTGGTGATGGAGGAGAAACAATAGCAACATATATTCCACTAGAAATTGGCTTTCCCTCTTCTAAAATCCTACACTTTGACATATGTAAATTTGTTTTTTCTCTTTCTTCTTCTACCTTTTCAATTAGTTTCATTTTTCTCGAGGACTTTCTTCCTCAAATCCGGTGGTTTCCCATGTTTAAACATAAAAATAGGCTTCCAAACACCCTCCACAAATTTGTCTTTGTATTATGTAAGAAGGAAAAAATAAGTGGAGAAAACTTTTTTTGTATTACAAAATAAGACACATCTAATAATTTTGATTCCAATTCCAATTATGATTAGACTTGGACAAAATTTTCTTCCAATTCGAAGAAGATACAAGAAGATGCAAACAACATTTCCAATTGCACTTGGACAAATTTGTCTTCCAATTCCAAGACAACACAAGAATATACAAACAACAATTCCAATTGCACTTGGAAAAAATTGTCTTCCAATTCAAAGAAGACACAAGAAGATACAAACAACAATTCCAATTGCACTTGGACAAATTTTTCTTCCAATTCCAAGAAGATGCAAAAGATACAAGTTACAACAATTCCGACTGCACTTGGATACATGTTTCTTCCAATTCCAAGAATACACAAGAAGATACAAACAACAATTCCAGTTGCACTTGGACAAATTTGTCTTCCAATTCTAAGACAACAGAAGAAGATACAAACAACAATTCCAATTGCACTTGGAAAATTTTTTCTTCCAATTCCAAGAAGACACAAGAAGATACAAACAAGAATTCCAATTGCAATTGGACAAATTTGTCTTCCAATTCCAAGAATACACAAGAATATACAAACAACAATTCCAATTTCACTTGGACAAATTTGTCTTCCGATTCCAAGAAGACATAAGAAGATACAAACAACAATTCTAATTGCACTTGGAAAACTTTTCTTCCAATTGCAAGAAGACGTGATAATATACAAAAAACAATTCCAATTTCACTTGGATAAATTTGTCTTCCAATTCTAGGAAGAAACAAGAAGATACAAACAACAATTCCAATTGCATTTGGATAAATTTGTCTTCCAATTCTAGGAAGAAATAAGAATATACAAACAAAAATTCCAATTGCACTTGGATAAATTTGTCTTCCAATTCCAAGAAGACACAAGTAGATACAAGCAAAAATTCTACTTGCACTTGACAAATTTGTCTTCCAATTTTTCCTACAATGGTATGGAAATAACATAAAAGTCTCTATGAATCTAACCAGAACACTAAAATAAGTAAAAAGCTTATGTGCAAGATTTTTTTTCTGAAGATGTTGCATATTTTTTTCGGCCATGTGATATATGAGGTGGAGTGTGATTGGCACCAAAAACTTCCTAGCAGAAACACGTGCGTGTTTCTAGAACGCATTTTCACTAAAGTGTGTGTGCATTCTAGGAATGTGCATGCATTCCTGCTGAACATAATCAACCAACATATACAACCGAGTCAATTCATAGGAGCACATGTGTGCTCTTAATGCAACATATATAGCATTTAATATACACCAAACATATTTATGAATAAATATGTATAGGGGTATGGGGACAACTAAGGCCTAAGGGGTTAGGATTGAAATTGTTTTCAAGGATAAAGCAATGGTTAGAGCACCGATATGTGGGTGATGTGGGTGCAAGGGTTGTACACAAGTTATATCCATAGTGCACTCAGGGATATCATGAAGATAGGGTTAAGGATTGAGTATAAGTTATTCCTAGGCTTAGATGGATCTATGGGGGTCCATTTCATGGTCTATGTCAAGCTCTAGGTCAACTTCAAAATCTACATCTAGCTCTATGTGGTAGTCTAGGTCATGGTCTGCGTTAAGATCTATGTCTGGTGACAAGATATTTGGAGGAATGGAACCTAATGAAATGGACATTATGACCTTTTGGAGGCTTAGAGATTATGAGATTGTAGTGTACCCAAATTGAAAGGAGTGTTTGGAGGTGGAGAGATAATGATATTGCAATGAATCGTTTGTAGGCCCAAGCATAATGAGATTGTAGTACACCCGAGTTGAAAACACTGTTTGAGACGGAAAGATGTGAGATTGTAGTGCACCCTTTGGAGTGTTGAATCAATTCAGATTATGATTAGTTATATTCTATACTTTCTGGGAAGAGTTGGAGGTCATAAAATGCACCACAAAGAGAACATCATTTGCATTCATTTCATTTATAGTTTTTCTTTTGCAATTTGTTTTCTTTGTTGATATGAATTTCCTTGAGGCTTGCTATAGCGGGAAAACCCCCTACGAACTACACTAGGGTTCTAAAGTGCAGGCATAGCTAACCATCTAAAGTCTCCTACTTTTAACAACTATCCCAACATTACCCCACATTCATGTATAAAATACAAAGCATAGGGATCCGGTAGGCTTACCTTAAACTCCACGTCCGGTGTCGATCCCTTTGCGCTCAGTTGTTTCTCGACTGCAGATCTCCTCCCAAGGCTAACTTGAATTCACCAAAAGACAAACAAGAAACTACGAACATGCATTCTATATATGGATTAGTGGGTAGATGTCATAACAAAATGTAAATAAATCATAAAGATTGAACACATCATTTGGCAGGATAGAAAAAGTACTCCTTTACATTAATCTCACAAAGTCATTTACAATATGAGACTGGCAACGACTCCTAGAACTCAGTCCTAGGATCCTCTTCACCAAGATCCAACTGCTTCCATGTAACTTTCTCCTCTTCAGTTTTCTCTAGGGAAATGGCATATGCTTGCAATGGAGGAAAAAGGATTGGAATAAGGAATTCTAGCTCAAACTCACAATGTGGCTGCAAATTCTTGGGGAAAGGGGGAATATTGAAATGGGAAGAGTTTATTTTCTCTCATGCTTCTCTCTGGAATGGGACCCTGACACCTTATCTTGTATGCCAAAAAGATAGTTATTCAGTTGGGTGACTGACTATGGGCGGTCAATTGGTTAGGAAACTACCCAAAAGCTCGTATCCCCTTGCAAATTTTTATTTTTTGCAATTTTTGTGAGCATACGCGGGCTTTAATGGTGCATATGGCGTATGTACACAAGTTTTAGAGGTGAATCAAGCATGTCTACATGGGAAGTGGTGGTGCAGGGCACATACATCTTCAAAAATATGGTTTTTAAGAAGAGATGTTCAGTGATGTTTTGGAAAAAATAGCAAGTAAGATGGCCTAATGCTAGGTATGCATGTATGGTGAAATTTATGGTTATAACAGATGCCCCCTAATGTCTGAGGTTAGAAAAGAATTTGATGGACTAAATACATTACAAATCTTCACCAACGTATGAAGCGAGTGAGCCTGGGACAAGAGTTCGGGAGGTGCCATCTACAAAATAATAAGTGTCTCACCGAGGCGGGCATACCCATGCTCGGGATGAAATAAAATCATGGCTACCAATCAAATACACTGCAAATCCATGTCATATAACTATATAAAGTGTATATTCAAGCAATACACAGTGGATCTACATCTCAAAATCAAAATATATACATGTATAGTATCCATGTTCAAGAAGTTAATGACGCTTGATGGTTGAAGATGAGGCCTTCAGATCTGGAGCAACAACTCCAAGATCTTCAAAAATCGGGTAGGAGTGTAATATGAGAATACGACTTCACTACCCATAGGTATTCGATGGCTCATCAAGAATAGACAAGAGGATCTTGGTGATCAGGCACAAAACTTCATTGATTTTGAACAAGGACTTGATTAGACTTTCGCGATGGCTAGGCATGAGGACAAGAGACAAACTGTAGAAAGGATGACTCAAATTGGGTACAACTTTCCTTGGACAATAGCATGACAAAATGATAAGACTCAGGAAGCATGGTATTGACATATGTTCACGATGAAGGAGGCAACACAAACTCTCCATATGTTTGGAAGAATAACCAAACAGAGGATTACACAACTCTATGTAGCGAGAACAACTTCTTAAGGTCATATTATATCCCATAGCTTGACAAACAAATGGAAGGATGTACTTTGTCCAAGGGAGACTCATTGTGCTGCCAACAAAAGAAAATACCTTTCCCTTCCTCTTTTTGGGGTATATTTGATTTTTTTTGTCTTTTTCATTAATTTTGGAAATCTTGAAAACGAATAAAAGAATGCTATGTTACAAAGGAGGAATGAGTGTCACAGACATACTAGTTCCAGGCACAAGGAGAAAATTGATCCTTAGAGCAAGGAGACATATACAGGAAAAGGACACTTGGAAAAATTCCTCCATGGGTCTAGGTGTCAAGATGCAAAGGCAAAGTGCTACAAGGCTTGCGCATAAGGCATGCTTTAATGGTTCAGTTGAGAGCAACATGGAGTCGATATTAGGCCAAAGACGCAAGGATGCAAATGTAATTAATAAGACACAATGATAACATCCTTCAATGTAATTTTAATGAGCCCAGAGAAGGTAAGATCAACGGTTTTTCATTTTTAGAGAGTCTGAAAAAGTGTAAAAGAAGACTCCACTGGGGTACCTTTTTTGAAGGTAGTCTAGTCAGTTTGAGAAAGGGGTAAACTAGCATCGAAAAGATGTCTATTCAAAACCATTTTAACGAGTGTGAAAAAGACAAGATCACTCAACAATCTTTTCAATTTTAAGGAGTTTGAAAAGAGCTTAACTATGGACTCACTGTCTTTTTCTAGATTTAGTCTCCCTAGCCCGAAAAAGTGAAATTTACTGAGGAGAACTCTGTCGATGAGATGAATCTCCCGAGGTGTACCTTTTTCCTCCTTAATCTATAGGCCAGAAAAAGGGGTAAACTTATTCCAATAGATGTTTTTCTGAACCAATTAACGAGTGTGAAAGAACAAGGTCACTTGATGATCTTTTCACTTTTAAGGAGTCTAAAAAGAGCTTAACTATGGACTCCGTGGGGGTTCCTTTTTCGTAAATTTAGTCCCTCGGGCCCGAAAAAGGGGTAAAATTATACCTGAGAATACTCTTCTAGTGAACTGAAGATCCTAGAGTATACCTTTGTTTGAACAATTGACCGTCCAGACCAAAAAAGGGGTAAACTACCACCAGACAAATGTGCCTTCAATTTTTAGTTTGGTGAGCGTGAAAGGCAACAAGATTGCTCATCAATCTTTTCATGTTTAAAGAGTTTGAAAATGGCTTAAAGAAGACTCATCATTGTTTGGGAGTCCTGAGGGTGAGGTCAAGAGTGATGATGAATCATGAAAATGAAGCTCAAACTCGTAATCAGGACAAGACTAACAAGGACTCTCGAGCCTAAGGTCATTAACAACGACATGGATGCCAAAAGCAATGGGGATCTAACTAGGGAATCCATGTAGAGGCCAGTTCTACCACTAAATTACAACACTTATAAAACAACAATGATGGTTCCATGTTGCAACTAGGTGGGTTTGATCCTATGGTAAAGAGAAAAAGACAACGAGATGCAAAAAGTGGAGGTGGAATCCTAACTTAAATGCAAAAAGTTGGAAAAACGAATTTTCACCAAAGGACCTTTAAAAGTGACCCAACTCTCAAAAATTTTCCCAAAACCAAAAGTGAAGTGTATCATACCATCCCATAAGAAACTTAAGAACCATGCTAAATGATTTTCAAGCTAGAAAAAAAAAATTGACAATGGGTCCAAAAAATGACAAAAAGGGGCCAAAAAAGTCAATAAATAGAAGTTGGCAGCTCATTATCACCATTGTAAATTGAGAATTGACCAAAAATTCAAAAACACCCCTTCGCTAAAAGAGTTGATTCCAGTAGCTTCAGAGGATGAAATGAACTTCTACTTGGACCAAGTAAGTACAAACTAGCTCCTCTTGCATTTCTATACTTTGCTTTTGCATTTAATTTGGTGTTTGGTGGGGCGTGTACCTCTAAAAAAGGTAAGCCCTATGTGTACATGGGCTGTCATAGGACAAACCGCATATCCCTGCATGCAGAAAACAATCCTCCCACGTGCATACATGACTGTGTCCAATACAACCCACGTACACCCTCAAAGATGTGGAAAAATTTTAAAATACAAGATTTAATCCTCCATGAACTTGTCATTTTACAGAATGTATGTCCACTAGAGAGAGAGGGAGCATGAGTACATGGATATTTTGGTCTATGAGGACCCCAAAACTATGGCCGCATTGAGAAAATGTGGTTTGTGGAAGTTCTTTCGATGTCCATTTATGAGGGCACAACCCAGGTTGTTCAACGCCTTGCTAGATTACTGGCATCCTTAAGCTGAGGAATTCATGATTGAGGGGAATTATTTGTGATCCAAGTGGATATTGGTGGCCACCCACCTTTTCCAAATGGTTGAAAACAGTTTCTTGGCAATTTTAGCAATTTACTATTTTTAGCAGGTTTAACTTCCGGGGCCATTTTGAGGGCCCAAATGAAGTTTTTTTGATATTGAGGTTCTCAATGATAGATAAATCCATTTTGAGGTCCCAAATTAATCTAATTGATGATACCTTTCCAACGAGCTATCACATGCCTAAAACGGAAATCGTATGCAAAAGTTATGACCCCGGGAAGTTGATGTACTCACTTACCCAAATGGGGCCCACATGACTTTTGGCGCTTCATCTCCTAGGGTCAGGTTTTTGGATGTCTAGGGTTTTTGGCATTCCTGCTTATTGTAAAAATTCCTTCAAAGCCTCATTGTAATCATCTTCTTGAGAATGCGAGTAGCCGTCACATCTCTTCTCAGAGATAAGCTGCCACCATTCTAGCGAGTCTTTCACTCTGTATTTTTATAGTCTCTATACATTTCTTTCATTAATAGAAATCGTGTATTACTGTATATCTATGTTTATGGTTGCATCTCTGAGACATTTCTATTATATTATTGAATATCTATGATATCTCTGTGCATTTATTTATTATATCTCCAATCTCATTTCGTGCCGAAAATAATCCGCATGACTTTGACTCCAATGACTAAAGACATTTACTTACTGATTGGTCTCTCGAGGAGAGGTGATCTAGTTAACTTGCATACTTTTCCCCCCAGGCCTCACAACATTGAGGAGTTGATTGGACTCCATTGCGAGGTCGGCACTGAGAAATTAGGTTCTCAGGTGTCAATTAACAAGATTACCAATCTATCACTAAAAGTGATAGTTCTACTTATTGGGCAGATTACTGGATCCGCAGCTTTACATCAGGCCTCCCGGGTGCACATGCATTGTGCAGTGCAGTGCTTAAATGTATGAATTTTTTATTGGATTATGACCATGCTAGACTGCATGAAGAGACAACTCATCGAGTGTCATGGGCGGGAAAACAAAAACTTTGGGTTTGAGACCATTATGTGCTCTTTCTTCTTTGAGAGGGTACCCAATATTAGTCCACAAGAGACAGTGCAAGGGAATGTGGCCTCTCCCCTACAGTGTGTAGATGGGAGTCATTGTTTCCACATGAGGGGGGAAAAAGAACCATAGAGGCCTTCGATGATAAGTTTTTTGACTGGTGGGCATGACATATTTCGACAATAGAGGACTACCGCTATGTTGGGATCAACTTTTCCAGGGATCTGGACATGCCTGTACCTCCTAGAGGTGATCAAGGAGAGATAGGTATGTTTTTTTTTTAAAGTTATTTAATTTTTTATTTATTTTTATATATATAATTTTTTAAGTGTACCAGAGTATCTGACAAATATGTATCTGTTATGTACATATGTGGGACCAATGCGTCGAGTAGACTTCTCGAGGACTAGGCGACGTCCTTAACCAGAGGTAGTACCATCCACAGTCGTCAGACTAGCAGCAGTAGCAGTAGGGGGACCTCCAACCGAAGAGGCTGAGAGAGTATTGAGACGGGTGGAGCAGAACCTCGTCGCACTCAATCATACAGTCCTATGGTAGAGATCAAGGATCTCCCACAGTCGATGGAACCTCATGTGGTTGGGGTACCACGGACCTGGGTCCAACTCTTTTGGCATTTGGAAAACTCTGTTGTTCACTACAGTAGGGTCAACATGCCCCTCCCTTAGCTAGGATGTACTTATTACGTTCCAAGGGAATATTTTGTATATTTTGAGGGCATAAGTCCCATGACTCTTACTGGACAAGTATTTTTTTGAGGCGCTTGTGCCCACCTATGTACTCTGATAATTTTGATATATATATTCATATTTAAATATTTTTATGTCTTATGGATTACATTTATTTACAAATGTATTTACATGTGTGTGTGTGTGCTTTTCCTTACATGTGTGCAATATGCCAATCTAATACATGATTAGCTAGAGTATCTATGATTTGATTCAATCTCCTAGGAACATGGATATACGTAATGTAATCAAAGATTCATTCTAAGAGACGTACCCTAAGGAACCGTTGTTGTAGAGTAGGATCGTAATCATGGTAAACCCCATTTAACTAAGACACAACCAGCTGAGCGTCTAAGTAGACCCGGAGGTGAGAGATACCATGTGAAAAAGTGGCACAAAGAAACTCTAAAACTGTGTTGTATTCGACAACATTATTTGTGGAGTCACTTAAACAGATACCTCTTGAATATAGAAACTGGCCCTGAGGTCTGAAAATCACCCAAGCTACAGAAGAAAGCCTCCGAGTGTGTTGGCTAGCATCGTTCGCAAACCCAACAAACACCTCTGATTCACTTGACATCTTCCATAGTGAAAAAGATGACATAAAAAATGACACGTACATAAAACAAAAAGACAAAAACCTACTGTATAAAAACTATAGATATGTACAAGAATTCACCCAAAGCAGCCCACCTACAAGTAATACTTCTTGAGGTAGATCCCATTTCTACGCTCTGCCAAAGAATTTCGCTCAAAGTCCTCCAGACGATAAGTGCCCTTCTTTAGAACCTCCTTAACGATGAAAGTTTTGAACCACATGGGTTTGAACTTGCCTGTCCCCAGGGGATGCTTATCTTGGTCATAGAATAGGACAAGCTCGCCTTCAGAGAAAATCCGAGCATGAATAGACTGATCATACTGACAATTGAATTTTTTTTTGTGGGCCTCATTGGCCAAGGCTGCATCCTGTTGCTGCTCATCGAGCTGCATGAGATATAATAAACGCTCTTCAAGTGGTGAAGTGTCTGGAAATAACTATACTACCAAATTTAGAGACATGATCTGGCACTCTATAGGAAAGACTTCTTCCAGCCCATAAACGAGTTGAAAAGGTGATAAACTGGTTGCAGTCTTGACAGGGGTTCGGTAGGCCCATAATGCTAAGTACAACATCAAATGCCAATTTGACTTGGCCGAATTGATCGTTCACTGTAGAATAGTCTTGAGGGACTTATTCACAACTTCCACATGACCATTCACTTGTGGGTAGTAGGGTGATGAATTCTCTTGCCTCAACCCAAGCTTTGACATTAACTCAAACATCATTTTATTCTAAAAGTGACTGCCATGGTCAATGAAAATATTGCTCAGGACATCGAACCTTGCTATCATTTGGTTAAACAAAAAGAGAGTTGTTGTCTCACCATCATATTTGAATCTTGGCATAGCCTTGACCCACTTTTTGAGGTAGTCTACTGCTACGATGATATAATGGTACCCCCTTGTTGAAGGGGGGTTGCATGTAGTATAATCAATTCCCCACTTGGTGAAGGGACAAACTGTGATGATGGGAAACATGGGAGTGGGGTGTGCCCTCATCTTCTGAGAGAAGATCTGACATGGGTGGCACCTCTTGACCGATTCAACACAATCTTTGATTAGTGTCGGCCAAAAGTAATCGGCTTGTAGAATCTTTTGGGTTATTTCCAACCCAGAAAAATGACCGCCACATGCTCCAGTGTGGCAGTTGTTAAGCACAATTTCCTCTTCTTCATGAGTGAGACATCGACAAAGGATGCAATCTACACCTAGACGATACAAAGTGTCCTCGAGTATGAGATAGTTCTTGGCCTAATGGCATATACATCGATGCTCATCATGAGAAGCAGAGGTGGGGCACTTCAAAGTCTGGAGATAGACTAGTATATCTCCATACCAAGGGTCCGAAGACACAATAAAAAAAAGGTTTTCTTTAATAGGTGACTCCTCGGGTATAACATCACCTGACTCGACCGAAAGTTCCGAGATGAGTTTCGCAAAGACCAAAAAAATTTTGGATTTCACTGAAACAAAATCCAATTCAAATTCCTAGAGGATAACTATCCATCTACTAATATTTCATCCAATTATAGGTTGTTTCAACACATATTGAAACGAATTCACAATGGCAATAACGGTGGTCTTGCGAAACAAGATATAATGACGGAATCATTGGACATCATGAACTACTACCAATGCAAGTTTTTCAACATGGGAATAGTTGAGTTCTGGTCCAACCAGGCCTCAACTCAGGTAATAAATCATGTGTTCTTCAAGCAAATCATCCTCTTGAACCAAGACCATACCGATGGTTGACTCCACAGTGGCCAAGTACAATAAGAAATCTTTCTTATAATTAGGAGGCTGAAGCAGAGGGGCATACATAAGGGCATTTTTCAATGCTTCGAAAGAGCACTGAGCAGCTTCATCCCAATAGAAAGGAACATCCTTCTTCAGTAAATGCATGAAACCCTTTGTGATCTTGGCATAGTTTGCGATGAAACACCATAAAAAGTTCGATTTTCCTTGTAAACTCTAAAGTTGAATAACTATGCACGGGGGAGGCAACAGAACTATCGCCTCAACCTTTAGAGGATCGACCATGATCCCTATTGATGAAACTATGAAACCTAGAAGACAACTTGATGTTACACAAAAACTACATTTGTTTAGATTCAAGTGAATCTGGTAGTAGCAACATTGCTCAAAGATAAGTCAGAGGTGTGTGGGATGATCATCTCTCTTACAAGATCATGATGCTAAATCATCGAGATAAGCCTCGACTATGTGTTTGAGATCGTGGAAAGAAAAATACATGGCCCACTGAAACGTAGCTCCAACATTTTTTAGGCCAAAGGCATCTTCCGATAAGTGAATGTACCTCATGGACAAATGAAAGTGGTTTTATGTTGGTCTTCGGGCTTGATATGTATCTAATTGTATCTCAAAAAACCATCCATGAAAGAAAATACCTCGCAGCCTATGCATTCATCAACAATCTAGTCAATAAATGAAGTGGGGAAATTATCCTTTGGATAGGCCTTGTTCAAATCATGGAAGTTTGTACATACGCAAATCATACCCTATTTTTTGTTGACTAGAATGGGATTTGACCCCCATTGAGTCAATTGGATGGGGTAGATGAAACCAGCTTTGAGAAGTTTCTCTACTTCAGCCTTAATAGCTACTGCTTTCTTAGGATTAACCAGAGGAAGCTTCAGCCAGACCAACTTAGCGTTAGGATATGTTGTGATTTCGTGTTCGATGATTATTTGATCAATGCCTTGAATTTACTCATAATACTAGGAAAACACATTGCATAATTATTTAAATAAACCTGTGTAGATTCGAATCTCCTCGGGGGAGCAGTCTACTCTGATGAAGACATTCTCCACAATGCCAGGGGTTCTTGAGATATCAATAGGTATAATTTTAGTTTTGGTTTCTATATTACCTTCATCGTAAACTACGTGCGTATCCAAAGGATTGATAGGACAAGAACTATCTCCAGTCATAGTCAAACTGAATTCACCTGCTTCAATTCTTCTTAGCTCTGGGAGAAAATAAGATATGTGATGGAGATCATCCCAGGGTCTATCCGGACCAGTCATTGCTTCAATAATCGCCTCGTCTGAGGGAAAGACTAATTCTAAATAATTAGTATTGGCGAGGGACCCTTGAGCCTAAATAGGCTCGAGAACCGGATCTAACTCTTGTGAGGGATTTGTATTGGGGTCGGTGGAAGCTTGCTGGACTATAGAGTATGCAAATTTTGTCGCGGACAAGGGCATGGCCATACCATGGTGCCCAGTCCCTTCCATCGTGGCTGATGGGGAGGGAAGATTCCACAGATCATTAAAGTAAGTCATACGGAATGATGATACCTGAAAATTTTTGGCCCTAGGCTGGTCAGGGAAAACTGATATGTACTTGACATCATTGGTTGGAGGCAGGTAATCAAAAGTACCCATCAAAGGTGGGAAAAAAACAACCCCTATGTTGACGACGTCGGGCTAAGGGTTATCCATCATCGGGACCATGGATTCCCCCAAAAAAATTTCATGACCACTGCATGCATAGCATAGGTCCAACTCCTTCCTAACATAAGGTTGTAGTTGAGAGGCACATCAACCACTTCAACCTCAATGCACACAGTCTTTCCTCCTAGCTACATGGTGAAAGAAGGAATGATTCCATGTGGTTGGAAAGAATGGCCATCGAAAGCAGTAAGAATATTAGGTGAAGGAGACAAAATAGATTAGCCAATGGCCTTCCAAAACGACAACGACATCACGCATTTTGAGGCACCCTCATCAACCACCGTGAGAAAAATATTCTGGGTAAATGTTTTTGTGGTGTAATACACTATTTTCTGAAATGCCACATGGTAGGGGAGACGAGGTTTTAAGTCGGTCATATAAAGCATGATCATTCTTGGATTACAAGTCTCAGCAGATCCTAAGGTACCTAGCAAATCCTTTCTCTGCAAAGGGTAGCTCTGGAGGACTTCCAAAGAAAACATTGCGCAAGGGGTTTGTGAAAAATATTCCACCATGGAGTAGTTATGGGCAGCCCTCATGTTTGGATTGTGGGAAGCTTTCTTGAACGCACCTTTGGGGATGCATGTCATCGTTTCTCCCAATGTATTCTCAATATGGAGGGGAAGAGGTGGGTTTTTGGCTTCTTTACCCTTCTCAGAGGTGTTTGGCATTCCGTAGTCATGTGTCCTAATTGCTATGTGGGAATCACCTTTCAACATATACACATTTGTAGACGAAGGATTACTCGAAGACGAAGGGGCTCCCTGACTACCCTCATCTGTGCTCGAAGAGGCTTGAGTTAAATTTTTCCGATGTGGAAATGGGTTTGTTAACACAACAGGCTGTTGCTGTGCCAATAACTTTTGGGCCTTTGCAAGTCAAGGGCACAAGTGAGTCAGATGGTCTTCCGTGCAAAGGTTACATGGATACTTCGACTTCTTATTTTCTATGTTTCCCCCGCCAACATTGTTCATGGGTTTATTATCTCCCTTACCCTTCTTTAGTTGTTTCGTCTTTCCATTAGGATGCTGGGTGGCCTTCAGGTTTGTTGAATTCACACTATGTACATCTGATGTTTGGGTAGGGAGAGTATCCGAACCAGTGATCTGGCTATCCATTGTCTGTTGTATCGACAATTGCTACAATTGATTTGACAACTGATCAACAAGATTCATTTGCGCTGAACCAACAATACCATCGACATGTGTTTCAGATCTCTATCTGGTGTTGTCAAGTATAGACCATGACTCATCTGGAAAAACTTTATGAAGTAAACTAGACTGAGAGTATATTAGTTCTAACTATTGAGCTCTCATAATCGCCTCTTCCTTAGAAAATACTCTTGAAGTTGCAACATCTTTGGATAACTATGGAACCAAAGACTTAATGAACCACTCTAGTAGGAAATACCATGGTATTGGTACCTTTATCAAACTCTTCATATGATGCCATTCTCAGATGTGATTCAAGATATGGTCAGACTTTGTTTGCTCAAATTTTTCCAAAGTTTGCCAGCAATTCGGTGTAAGCATCGTATCTCGTAATTGAAAATGGTTAATAAAAACAATGGCCAATTTGCCAAACGTAGAGTATCCTGAGTAATCGAGATCGATGTACCATTTCGCGACACTCTCGATAAGAGTGTGTTGAAACAACTACAACTGGATGGAGTCATCTTTCAATGAGTTGGATGAGCACCATAGATGAAAGGTAGTCACATGATCGCCTGGATCTTCATTAGGCTTAGCTTCGAACTTTGGAATTTCCGAAGGCAACTTGGTTGGCATGGGAGGCCAACGTGGATCATGACAGATGGGGTCATTTAATAACCTTTTCAAGTCTAGCAAATGCAATTTTTCTAGAAATGGTAGTTTGGGTTGTTGATTATGACCAGGGAAAAAGGAGCCTGGAATTTGACTGGCACCAGGTTGCCAGGAAAAGTTAGGTTGCTATCCAGGGTTCTGGTAAACACCATGGTCATGACCAACATATGGATTATGTGCTTGTTGAGACATCATCAAATGACTCTCGTAATAGGATGTAGAGGGTTGGGCTTGTGTTGTATTCCAAGGATTTTGGAAAGGGTTTCCCTCTACCGATCCGACGGGCATAGGTCCTGAGCCTTGCCTGGGGATCCATTGACTATGGAAGGGTTTTCCCCCAGTCAACATCCCTGATGAGGGAACTGATCCCTGCCATGGATTCCAAGGTCCATGTGAGGAGGGAACTCCTGTGTTTTCCCCCTATGCAAGAATAGTACCCTGCATAGGATTTTGTTGTCCATAGTCGGGGTTTCCCCCGGTCAAGACAAAAGCTTACAATAATGTGTTGTTACTGAACATGCTGAAAAAAGAAAACAACGTTGAACCTACCAACATGATATAAGAAGGAATTCCTTGACTTCCTACTCCAAATGAACTAAAGTTTGTGCTCGGCCCGACGGAGTGTTGGTGAGTACCGTCAAGCAAAGGGGATTAAGGAGGTATATGAACTCTACCATAAGGGAAAGCATTATAGGGGTTTGAAGTGCCCCCCATGGATCATTTCAAAGCAGCATTCGAGCTCCTTGCCCCCAGACCTAAAGTTTGTAGAGTGGAGTAGGAAAGGACAGAGTTTGTATCGAAGCCAAGCATCCCATATGAGAACAGAGGGCCTGTCGCACTCTGGGTGAAAGGAGGAGTGATCATCACCATAGATGGAATCAGACCACTTCCCAAAGTAGAGGCAGTTGAGACCATGGTGGTATGGATTGGTGACGGTTGGTTAGGAGGTGGAACACCCCCTGTAGTGAAATCTGTAGAGGGAGTATGAGGACACCCTGAAGAAGTTGCATCATTTTTTTCCATCGTTTCTTGTGACACTATCTGATGCTCGTGATCTGTTATCCATGAAGGGACAATCTATATGATTATAGGCACCGATAAATCAGTGATCGGAGAGTTATACGGACCAAGAGCTTCCGCTCCAAGGTTAGAAATGGTTGGTTCCTCTAGAATCAAATGTTCTCCTCTCAAAGATGGGTCAGGTAAAGTTTCTTGTGGCCCGATCACCTCAAAAGACCCTTGTTGGTCTAGTCTTTGCGTTAGCGGTGGTGGGGGTGGCTCCAAATTAACTAGAGATAGGCCAAGAATCCTTCCCGACCAGTGGAGCTCTTGATATTCCACGATGTGAGAAGATCAAAGACACACTAGGGATTTTATTAACATTGAAAATGAGAACACACTAGAAAAATCTCCTATGAGATAAAGCAAGCATATCACTAGCTATTTGGAAGAACAGTTACACTAGCAGACACTAGCGCAACTTATCGGTGCAAGTGAAACTCGAATACGGAAGCACCCTCCGGGTATACTCTACAAAGCGTGGCCCTTTGTCTGCCCTAGGTATCGTAGTATACCCCTGCAGTCACATGTGTAAGTCACTAAGATAAAGGCAACTAGGTTGCTAGCGCGCGAACAGTCGCCAGGCGGGTATAGTCGACAGTCGAGTGGACCACAATGAGAAGGGTTTCAAGCTCGAAACCTATCAAGGGTATCGAAAGAAATTGTTCCATAAGATGATTGAGGAACTCAGATGGATTTGAGACCCATGAAGCTCCGTGGAAAATGCGATCAAAGGAATCCCAAGATAAGCCCTTTATATGCGTCCCCCCCTATGCTTGATCCAGCTTTGGAGGGGTTATATCCACTACCTTTCTGTATGTGACCTCATGTTTAGCCCCTATGTTAGAGGGGGGTCCCAGATAACTTTCATAGTTACTAGACTTTTAAGAACTCCCTAGCACAGACTCCTATTTTTTTTTTCTAGTCTTGAAGAGTTTCCTCTCCAATCCTAAATCAAGGCTCTAGCCTAGACTAATTGATGGACCCTACAAAAATAAAGTCTAATAAATTTTAACTAAGCATTAATTTTAGTGGCTTGTCTTAAGTCAAGGGAATGAAAGTGAAACCAGTGATGTTTTTTAAGAGATGAAAGAGAAGAGCATAAAATGAAACTAAAAACAAAACTACTTCTTCCTCACAAATAAATATTTGCAAATTTAAACTCTTTAACCAGACGTTTTCGTAACTGCTTTTCTAAGATCTTTGAAAAGAAAAACCTAAAACAAGTTTTTGCTCGACTATGAGCTACTTAATGTCCTAAGTATTCAATAAATAACTTAAGAAATTTTTTATTTTTCCTCAATAACTAAAAAAACTAACCTAAACTACTTTTACCAAACAAAGAAATAAAATAAAAAAATAAAAAAATAAAAAATTATTATTTTATGCTTCAAAACAAGAAACTTGAAAATAAATTCTTTTATTTTCTTCTAAAGAAAAAAAGGGAAAAATGAATACAAGACAAGACCAAGAAATGACTTATGGCCCCACCGCAGATCGCAGGGAGTCACTGACAGTACCAACAGGCAGATCAACAAAGACTCACAAACTTGTCTAAAAAACCCTAAAAAGAAACCACAAGAAATATTTGATAAAGAAAAGGTAAACTGAGGTCAAACCCAAGCTACAGACTACAATAACAGAGACCAGAATTAGATCAAGAAAACCCTTGAGAAGTATGACTTCTGATAGGGAAGAGATTGACTGCCTCTTCTTAAAAAATATTTTCTCAACACAAGCATGCTACTAACACTTCAACAACCTACGTATGTACATGGGCTGTCTAAAGGTAGGGCATGTATGTATGCGTACAGACCCACTACAAGCCGCGTACACCTCCGTAACTTAAAAATAAAAATAAAACAACATTCAAATTGACAAGGCAAGGAGTACTGGTATGGAAGACCAGAATCCATTAAAGACACAGACACTTACAAAAACTCAAAAAAGGAAATTAAACCAATTAAAGCACCCAAAAATATCCCCAAAAAACCTTAGAGGCTTCCCCAGTATGGTCTCCAATTCTACTATAGCAGGAAAAATCCCTATGGACTACACTATCGTTCTAAAGTGCAGGCACAACTAACCATCTAAAGTCTACTACTTTTAACAACTATCCCGACATTACCCCACATTCATGTATAAAATACAAAGTATAGGGATCTGGTAGGCTTACCTTAAACTCTCTATCTGGTGTCAATCCCTTTGCGCTCAGTTGTTTCTCGACTACAAATCGCCTCCCAAGGCTAACCTGCATTCACCAAAATACAAACAAGAAACTATGAACATGCATTATATATATGGATTAGTGGGTTAGATGTCATAACAAAATGTAAATAAATCATAAGGATTGAACACATCATTTGGTGGGACGGAAAAAGTACTTCTTTATATTAATCTCACAAAGTCACTTACAATATGAGACCAACAACTACCCCTCGAACTCGGTCCTGGGATCCTCTTCACCAAGCTCTAAATTCTTCCATGTATCTTTCTCCTCTTCATTTCTCTCTAGGGAAATGGCATATGCTTGCAATGGAGGAAAAAGGGCTGGAATAAGGAATTCTGGCTCAAACTCACAATGTGGCTGCAAAGTCTTGGGGCAAGGGGGAATACTGAAATGGGAAGAGTTTCTTTGCTCTCGTGCTTCTCCTTAGAATGGGACCCCAACACCTTCTTTTATATGCCAAAAAGATATTTATTCGGTTGGGTGACCGACTATGGATGGTCAATTGGTTAGGAAACTACCCAAAAGCCTGTATCCCCTTGCAAATTTTATTTTTTGCAATTTTTGTGAGCATACGCGGGTTGCAATGGTGAATATGGCATACATACACGATATGTAGAGGTGCAACAAGCATGTGTACGTGGGAAGTAGTGCTGCAGGGCACGTACATCTTCAAAAATATGGTTTTGAAGAAGAGTTTTTCAGTGATGGCTTGGAAAAAATAGAAAGTAAGATGGTCTGATGCCAGGTATGCATGTATGGTGCAATTTAGGGTTATAACAAGGCTGGTAGAGCATAGCAGAGTAGGTATGAGATTTGATTTCATGAATCTAAAAAGTAATATCATTTTCGTGAGTGGATTAATGAATATTTGTGTGCAGGTTAAAGATAATGAGTAAAAGAGGAAAAACAACAAGTCATGATAGGTTTCATTATTTTAGGCATTGTCAAGATCTAGGTTAACATCTAAATCTATATCTATCTCTATGTCGTGGTCTAGGTCATGGTCTACGTCAAGATCTATTTCATCGTCTAAATATTAGCTCTATCTCTATGTCATGGTCTAGGTCTATGTCATGATATACATCATGGTCATCATATAGGTCTAGGTCATGCTCTAGTTATTTCCATGTCTAGGTTTAGGTCTGGTTCTTAACATTTCTAGGTCAAGGAAAATTCTTTCCTTGCAATGTAGGGAGGATGGATGCAGAGAGAGGAAGAAAGAGAGTGTGAGAGGGGGATAGGGGAAGAAAAAGAGAGTGAGG
>JZKD02S1486940.1:15342-26457 GCA_000966675.3 Picea glauca | reverse complement strand
AAAATTCTTTTCTCTGCATTATGGAACCCCAAATTCCATGGGAACCATTGATCTCACATTAACACGAGATCTTCACCGTCAATCATGTCAACTTGTTGTTTGCGTATATTTCAAGTCTAACATGGTATGCACTGATTGGCTGCTAGATTCTGTGGAAGCTTACTGATATTTCAATAGATTTGTCGAACATGGATATCTCCTACACACACACAAAAGACTTGGTGGACCTGCTCTATGCTTCATTAGTGGAAAATATGATGATGAGTATTCCAAATTCAAACCAGAACATGTGACCTATTTAAAGGAAACAAAACGATGGTGTAAATATGCAAATACAAACAGAGGTCATGAAAAGTAAAAAATGGGGAATAGGCTAAGAAATAAACATTAAAGCTCAACATTGATGGATGGATAAGGTGAGAGATAGAAGAGGGTATGGGTGAATACCTAGGTAACAACATTGGCTCCAACTAGGGATAGCTCATCCCTATGAGGTGCTGAGAACTCTAGATCCGTGCCTTAGGATTAAACATCTGCTCTCACCTTCCATTACTTACCTTTGTTTAGTCTGCCAGCCCTATGTTATTTGCTATTGTGCCTCATTCATGCATTTTATTGAATTAAAAACTGAAACTACACCCCAGTGCCTTTGTTGGGATATGGAGTCTTTAGTCACACACAACTAACTAATCGAAATCAACAATAAAAATGAAGCATCTATGGTACAAGAGGGACCTTCCCTCATCCTTAAACAAAGTAGTGTTTCAGGAAGTGCCCATTTACTAGACCTCCAAATATCTCTGGATCATCTAGATTATGTAATAAAAACATATTATTGTACAGAACTTCAACCGCCTTAAAAGGGCCAAACAAAAGGTTTTCAAATTTGGCATGCTTGGACTTGTCATCCCTTCTGACATCCCACCTTAATACCATGTCACCTTTTTGAAATATCTCCTTCTTGGTTCTCTTGTCTAATATTAACTTGATCTTGTTCTGATATGCTTTTATCCTCTACTCCAATGCTTCTCTTCTTTGTTGAACTTATATAACCTAGAAGATTCTCCTTTAGATGTCATTTGGCTCCTCAATCTCCTCTTGCAATAATTTTAGGACTGGTATACCAAGACGAGTGGGAAAAACAACATCTATTCCATAAACAACCTGAAATGGTGAGGTTCCCAAAGACTTCTTGGTACTGATTATGTCATCCCATAAAGCATACTTGAGTTTAGAGTCTCAGGATTTCTTGTTTTCAGTCAACAAATTTTTAATGATCCTGATGAGAGTCTTATTTGATGATTCTTCCAGACCATTTCCCTAAGGATAATAAGGCATGGAATGTGTCAAGGAAATGTTTTGAATACCACAGGAGTCAATCATGGCTTTGGACTTGAATGATTGGGATTTTTCTGTTACAAGCTTGCTGGGGAAACCAAATCTAGCAAAGATATTAGTTTCCATAAAATTGATGATCACTTTGTCATTGGCATTCCTGGTGGGAACAACCTCAATCCACTTGGTGAATTAATCGGTGGCAGTGATGATCCACTTGTGTTATCCACTAGAGGGTGTATCTATCTCTCCTATGAAGTATAAGCCCCATTTTTGAAATGGACTACTTGCAGTGATAGGTTTTAGGAGTAGTGATAGTAAATTCTATTTTCCTGCAAATATTTGACACTCATTGCAAGCCCTGATAGTATCAAATACATCAGAAAAAGGGGTGGACCAATAGTACAATTCCCTTAGTATCTTGAGAGTTTTGGCCTTCCAATGTTGGTGCCCTCCACATACTCCTTTGTGCATTTCTGCTATGACTTGTTTGGCTTCATTTTCATCAATGCATTTTAACAGGATGCTAGCAGGATCCCTCCAATACAAGCTCTGGTTGAAATGTAGAATTTGATAGCTTTCAATTTGAGAGACCTAGCCTTTGTCTTTTTCCCATCTGGTGGACATTCTAAATGCTATAGAAAATAGATGATGGTTTTATACCAAGGTGAAGAGGATTATTTTTCAAATACCTGTAAGCTATCTTGTCTAGGTTGTCTGATGGGTGAATCTGATTGGTTAAATATTTGATGCAATTATATCACCTTACAATTTGATTATAATAGAAATTTGGCCAGTCCTTGCCTCTTGATCATCATGGTGGGATTTATGTGCAGGTCATACTCCAATAGTTTGACAATCCATTTTCCTCTTTTTCCCTTACTGTCTAGCTAAACTAGAATCTCTTTGACACTACTTCTAGGAACAAAGGTTGTTATGCTAGACAGTAGCACATAAACCTTGAAGGATTTGAGTTTTTTGACTAGTGCATAAGCCTGATTCTATAATATGTCATACTTCATCTCATCATCTTGGAGGGATCTTCTAAAAAATGTTATTGGTTGCTCGTGCCTGTCTTCATTTTTCTGCAATAGTACAACAACGATGCTTTCCTCTAAAGAAAAGGAAAAGATGAAGAAATATTTGGTATAGTCAGGGCTGGGCAATATAGGGGCTTCAACTAAAGCTTGATTGATTGTTTGGAAAGATGATTTTTCCTCCAAGGACCATTTTATCACAACATATTTCTTCAACATGTTAGTAGTATGCTTCAGAATTTCAACAAAATTTGGCACAAAACGTCTGAGGAAGTTTAACTTACCAATAAAAGACTGGACAACCCTTTTATTTCTGGGGATCTCAATCTCTTGAATGGCACAAACCCTCCTTGGATCAATTTTTATACCTCCTACTAATATGATGTGGCCTAGGATCTTTCCTTCTGGCATGGCAAAGTGAGACTTCCTAGAATTCAGGGATATTCCATACCTCCTACATTTCTTAAAAACCTGCTCCAAATGATGAAAATGTTCCTCATCAAACTTGGATAAGATGGTTATGTCATCCAATTAAATGACCATAAATATGTCTTTTCCCCCCCACAAAATCTATGTCCATGGCCCTTTGAAAATTTTCCCCTGCGGTCATCATCCCAAAGGGTATCTTGTCATACATGAATGTTTCCCATGGGGTGGTGAATGATGTTTTTTCTTTATCCTCTTCACAAACTGTTATCTGGTTATAATCATAGTATCCATCAAATAAGGAAATTATGTGTGCACCTACCACCCTACGTAAAATATGATCCATCTTGGGGAGGGGGTAATTGTCCTTCAGAGAACACTTGTTGAGATTTATGAAATCAACACACAAGTGTATCTCCCCATTTTTCTTCATTATAGGTACTAAGTTGGCCACCCAGTTTGAGTACCTCAATGGTACAATAATCTTAGCATCCAACATTCTTTTCATCTCTTTCTCAATTATGGACATCAACATGGGATCAAATTGCTAAATATTATGTCTGAATGGCTTAGATCCATCCTTTAGAGGGATCTTGTGCTGGATGATGTTAGTGTCAAATGTCTTCAAATCTTCATAGGACCATGCAAAAATATCAACAATTTTTTTTATGAGACTGACATAACTATCCTTTTGTTCTGTAGCTATTGCTTTGGAGAGCTTGATGATCTTGGGATTCTCAGTGGTCCTAATATTGCAATATGTTATCTCTTCTTATTGATTCTTCATGGAAGCTCCTTTGTAAACATCATTACTGTCAAACAACCTTTCCAATGGCACTAGTCCTCTTGGAATGTGATTGGTTTTCAGCTCCACAATATCATGAACAGATATTGTCTTCAGTAGATGAGATGTTTGTTGAACTTCTAATTCCTCATTTTCACCCTCTTTACTTTTTTGATCAATTGAGATATTGGAGAATTCATCAATGGTGTGTAGAAATCTCTATAGCTCTAGATCATCATTGAAGACTTGCTAGTGATTTATGTTGTCTAGTATGGCTGTTCTATGCCTGATCTCCACCTGATATTTAATATTTGGGCCAATGGGAGGCCTGAAATGTTGGAAGCTAAGGCCAGAGAAGCTTCCTTCTGATTTTGATCTCTGGGAATGAAGGTAATGTTAAATGCTAGAAATAAATTATCGATCATATCCCATACCTCATTTATGTATTTATTGAACCTCAGTTTCTTAGCTTGATAGATGTTACTCACTCGGTTGATGATCAACTCAGAATCACCAAAAACTGCTAGACAGTTAATGGCCATGTCTTTGGCAGCCCTCAATCCCAATATCAGAGCTTCATATTCAGCTATATTATTAGTAGTTTCAAATTCTAGCTTATAAGAGAGTGTGATTACCTCTTCTGAAGGGGACATGAGGAGTATACCTGCACCAGATCCTTCCTTTGATGAAGAGCCATCGAAATACATCTTCCATACTTTGTTTTCCGACCTATCAATGGATGATCCTTACATTGGCTTACTGATATTTTAGGTTAAACATCATTTAAATGAAATAAAGGTGAGACAATCTCATCCCCAATAACATAAATTTGGTGATTTCTTGGGTTGTGATGGTCACTGAAAATGTAGGCCAAACTTACCTCTCTGTATAGCCACCTATGTTCTCCTCCAAACATATGGATGGTGGCATAAGTGAGTTCGATTTGCAATGATCCCCTAACCTTATTATCCCAAGTTCTGGATAAGAGCATACCAAATTTTGGGGAAATGTCAGCCACCACAATGTCCATCACTACACTCTTCATGGGTAATTGTGCCAAATAAACCACCATATCCTTTTCCAGTGAGAGACATTTTACTTTCTTAGAATCAAAGGAGTATAGGTCCTGGTAAGGTTTGGTGATCTCCAACCCTAGCTCTTCCATAACTACTTTGGGCATGAAATTGTGAGAGGCTCCTTATTCCATAAGACAATTGTGTAGGATATTATCATGGACATTCAAAGATATATAGAATGGAGGAGAAGCATCAGAGCCATCCTCAATGTGCAGACCCACAATAATGGTTGGGTTTTCATCCTGCAAACTTATTACATCATAAGAGACACTAGGAGAAGTTGGTTACATAACTTTCATGATAGACTTTTTGAAAGGTTCATTCTTCATCAATTCTTTCAAAGGCACTGGGATCTTGATCTTTCTCAACTCATGTTCTAGGCTAAAAGAGGCTAGTGTCCTATCAACTTCCTTTATTTTAGGGACTATATGTTTAGATGAGGGAGGTGACTGAGCTTTAAATGGCATACCTTTACTTGGATTCAGCTTGGGAGGAACCTCATCTTGTTTGTTTGATCGGAGGTAGTAGCCTTGGGAACCCCTGCTCTCATCCTCAAATCATATTTCTTCTTGGGTTGGCCTTGAATAACTCCCTCTTCCCCTATCTAATTATCAAATTGATTTGAAAGTTGTGCTACCTCATATTCTTGTTGTGTTAAATGGCTGGTATAATAATCTATTTCATTGAAAAGAGAAACAATGTCATCCACATCATCACTATCTGCATCCATCTCCTCAATATGATTGTTTTGGAAAGGAGGCACTACCTTAGGATCATCAACATTTATCCTTTCTCTCTGCATTATTTGAGGGAAATCATTAGGCCTTTTGAACTGATTTTGATTTCTATTACCAGCCCCTTGAAAATTTTTGTTTGGCTGTTTATATTCCCACTTCAGATTAGCTATTTAAGAAGCTGTATCCTTCAAAGTTTTGGTCATTTCATCAAGTTTTGGATCAGATGTGGCTGAGTTAGAGGAGGCAGGGGAATCCTCTCTCTGTTTCTTCTTATTTTTATCAGATTTGGTCTTTAATATGTTTGAGGCCAAAATATTATATTCAACCTCAATGGTTGCTTCCTGCATGGAAAACAATGTGGTGGATCTTATTTCTTAGTAGGAGGGAGAAATCTGCATCAAAAGTATTATAATAAGTGATCTTGGCAGAGGCTTCAGTTGGTTTGATATCATATGGGATTCTACCATACATCTTATTGAATCTCTTGGTGAAATTTGAGACAGATTCACCATTATTTCTCTTTAGGGCCCCAAACTCAGTGATGTAGTAGAGGTAATCCCTCCTATATCCCCATTTCTTTATGAAAGTTTCATCCAGTGCCTCAATATCTACAATGGAGGCTGGAGGAATACCCCTGAACCACTTTCTTACTTCCCCATCTAGACTATGTACAAACAATCTCATCCATAAATTTGCATAATCAATGTTAAAATTATCTGCAAAGATGTAAAAGGATACCAGATGTTCTTCAACAGTAACCTCACCTTCCCCATTATATCTTGGTAAATATCTCGTGTAATATGTGGTTGGAAGTGCATGTAATCCTATAGGGAGCACTAGGGGTGCATATCTGGTAGCAATTATGACATCCATCTTTTTAACATCCATGGTTTGAATAATAGGAATCTAAAGATTTATGGGAGATACAGGGGTGGATGTAGGACTAGATGATGAGGTAGAATCATGAGTTGGATATGTCTATGCTTCTTTGGAATTATGATTCTCATGGCTAGAAAATTCAAACTGCTTGTGATTGTCATTAGTTGTAGGTTCTTTGTGTGCATCTTGACACTTGAGGGAGGTATATCTCTGAGCCACTATGGATTTTCTTAGTTTCCTTTCTGAATTAGAGGCTATTGTTTTACTCACAGGGTCAGGATCAGCCTTCTTGGCTTTGCTATTTTCATATTTGGATCTGTTGAATCCTTTTTTGGGTGCCAGTATTTATTTCTTAAATTTAACTCAGTGGAGCTACCAGGTGAAAGATGGCAGTTTGTCTGTGTCTGATATTTGTTCACCATCAAAGGTCAGAGCTAATCAATGTCATTCTCCTAGAGAAAAATATTTTGTTACTCCGTTCCCCGGTAGTGGCACCAAAAGATGTTGGTCCTAAGGTATGCACCTGATTGCGAAAGGGAAAAGCTAGGCCACCTCAAGTTTGTAATGATTGGTTTTTGACAAGTAGGTATTGTTGGTAAGCTTAAGGATAGGTTTTCAAAAGATGGTACTCTAGTTGGACAGGCCACACAGTATAAAAGTAAGTTCTCCTTTGCTAATGGTATGGGTGTTAAATGACAACTGAGGGTATGAAAAGACACACAGAGACAACAAAAACAAGCAATGAAATGAACCACATGTTGCTCAGAAACTAAGACTTAAGATAATATCTCAAGACCTAGACAAATATATATATGCAAATCATTCAACGGGTTGCAAAATAGTGGATTTTTCTCTGAACAATAGATTTATAATAGGTTTCATAACCATCAAAAGATAAACTAAAACAATAGCTAAAAGAATAAGGAAATGTACATCACAAACATCAAAAAATATGCATTCAAGATAAGAATCAACACATAAATATTTGAGTAAGAAACACAATTGTCATCAACATATATTCACTATGTAGAAACATTTACAGTTAACTAAGCAGGTTTGATTCCTTTGTTGCTTCTACTTTCCTTCTGAAAACTCCCAACCCCTAAAACATACAAAAAAATCATATTTAACAGAGTTGCAAAGGTTCTCATCCATCTGGGACTGAGACCTAACTATGGATAACTAATTATAGAACAAATCATTAACTTAACTAAAAAATTGCATGGAGTACAACAATGTGCTCTTCACACTAGACTTAATAAAAAAGAGTGGTTCTTATCACACATAGAAGACCACTTATTAATTCAACCTAAAGAATTTTGGAACTGAACAACTAAAACTGCTACTGTCTCCGAGACTAAACTGATGCATGTGCTGGATGAACTGTAATTGGGAGAAAAATTAGGAGTGATAGAAGAGGGTTTTGTGTTGAGTAATGGAATGCCTGAGGCCTCTCGAGGATAATTGTTTGTCTGTGCATATCCTTTCATTATATGCTCAAGGAAGAGGTAGTCTTCAGAAGTGTTCTAAAACCAACGATCCTCGACCTAGGACGATATCCATGCTCTCTATCTGTAATAGAGGTTTCGATGGCTAAGAGAATTCCATTTTGACACATCAGCTGCCATCTGTGCCTGTACAACTTCACTATTTTCAGCCAATCGGTCATTGGGGAAGACGTGACTGGTTGCGAGTAGGAGGACATGGAGGAAATTGACCAATAGGGAATGACATAAGCATATTTGTATTACGTGGAGGTGATGTGGTGGCTTGACTTCATATATGCACATGATTTCGGGAGTTGTCGAGGGTGGTTTGGGTCCACACCTATTTTGGGGCCTAAATCCCCTCTCAGCTACCACGTAGCTCCCCCATGATACCATGGTTTAGATTTCGGCCCACTCAAGGATCTTAATGCCTGAACATGTTGCGGTGACAAAATGAAACGTGGTCGTTGATATGGTTGTGATCTATGATATGTGTGAAAGGTTGATAGGTGGCATGTGGTGAGAGGAGGATTAGATGCAGAGATGAAGATGGTATCAGGTGTTGGAAGACATGTGCACTTTAATGAGAGGCGAGAGAGATATGTGGGAGGTGACGGGAGCATGAGTGGAGGATAAGTGTCGGGTCGTGAGAGGAGCCAAAGTAGTGAGTGGAGGTGATATCAGGAGACAATCCGGTAGGATTCCAGAGGGGGGGGGTTAGGTGGTAAGTAGTTTGGAGAGGGGGGGGTACAAAATCCTAAGGAGACACCACATTAGGTAGGGCCGATGACAGGGAAACTATTTTTCCGGACCACAGCCCCTACTGTTAAAGGTAGAAAGGTTGGGGGGGTCTAAAATCATGTGAGTATTGTTGATCTGGAGGATGGGAGTGTTTCCGATAGGGATTATCATGGGATTTAGGTACTCTGCGACAAACAATCTTTTCTCCGCATTATGGAACCCCGAATGCCACAAGAACCGTCGATCTCGCATTAACACTGGATATTCATTGTTGATCATGTCAACTTGTTGTTTGCATGTATTTTGAGTCTAACATGGTTTAATCTGATTGGATGCTAGATTTTGCAGAAGCTTAATGATATTTTAATATATTTTTTGAACATGGATATCTCCTGTGCACACACAAAAGACTCGGTGGACATCCTCTATTGTTTGTTAGTGGAAAATATGATGATGAGTATTCCAAATTCAAGCCAGAACATGTGACCTCTTTCAAATAAACAAAATGATGGTGCAAATATGAAAATACAGACAGGGGTCATGAAAAATAAAAAAAATGGGGAATAGGCTAAGCAAGCAACAATAAAGCTCAACATTGATGGATGGATAGGGTGAGAGATAGAAGAAGACAGGGGTGCATACCTAGGTAACAACAATCTAGGTCATGGTCATGTTTATATAAGTACTCTTATAAATAATCCATTGTAAGAAGAACACAAACTTAACACTCACTGTACAAGTGAGGCTACATTTCTTTGTTTCATATATCATTTATTTGTTGTGAGACATGCGTCACTTTTAGATGGACAAAGAGAGAGAGAGGTAGAAATAGGGGAAAAGATAAGTATGGAGAGAGAGAGAGAGAGAGAGAGAGAGAGAGAGATAAATATAGAGTGAGAGTGATACTAACAACAAGGAGAGAGAGAGAGATTAAGACTGAGTGTGAGAGGAAGGGGGTAGATATAGGGAAGAGGAATAGAGAGATATAAAGAGAGAAATGGGGGGAGATTATAGGATAGAGGAGGGGGATATAGTGAGAGTGAGACTAAAAGTAATGAGAGAGAAAGAGGTGGTATATGTAGGAGAGAAAGAGAGGAGAGATAATGGGAGGGAGGGGGAGATATAGAGGGAGGAAGGTGGTAGAGAGAGAATGTGTGTGTGAGAGGGGGGAAGAGAAAGAAAGAGAGGGGGGTTAGACAATGATTGTTTGAGTGTGTGGGAGGGAGGGAGAGGGAGAAAAAGAGAGTGGGTAGAGAGAGAGTGAGAGGAAGGGGGGGACATAGTGGGGAGGGGTAGATGTATGAGAGAGAGACCAGAGAGATAGTGTGAGGGAGGGGGAGAGAGGGAAGGAGGGAGGAGGGGGTGGATAGAGAGTGATAATGATTGTGAGAGGAAGGGGTAGATAGAGGGAAATGTTAGAAAAATAGGATCATGGATCAATAAAATAAAACAATTGTGGAAATAAAGCATAAAAGATACACAATAAAATATAGACACATATATACGTGGTTCACGTAGTGTGGGTAATGTTCACCAAAGAAATTGCCAAGTCTTTCCTTTCCATTATCCAACAAATGAAGGGATACAACCTACAACACACCCATTGTAACTTCCTCTTCTTTCTCTCATAGTATCCTCTCTCAGAATACAATATTCGCAATGATACACAGTTGCAATACAATTCCCTCATAAAAGAGGGTTTCCTTCTAGGAAAAGAAACCCTAACATAACCTCTATCGTCATATATGTGACCTTATAATGAATGGTCCATATTTACTATGAAATTACAATATACATTTACAAGGAAATTTTTCCTTCCTGGGATTTTCCCCCAAACCCCCATCGGAGAACCCTATAGTCTGAACCCCCGTTGGGGGCCCTCTTTCACCTGGACTCCTCAGTCAAGGGGATCAACCCCCCAGACCCCGCAAGGGGGGAAATCCCCCTCTATAACCCCCCCACATCGAGAGGTGTATAGTCTTCATGGGGTATAAACATGGTTGAAAACAAATACCTCTGAATCAGGAAGGTAATCAGCCTCCAAAACCAATAGTAAAGGGGGTAGAGATATATAAAGGGAGAAATGGGGGGGGAGTAGAGGAGAGAGAGGGAGGGGGATATAGTCAGAGTTAGAAAAACAATGAGAGAGATAAATAAGTGGTATATGTTGGAGATAAAGAGAGGAAATATAATGGAAGGGAGAGATAGAGGGAGGAAGGGGGTACAGATAGAATGTGTGAGTGTGAGAGGGGGGGAAGAGAAAGAAAGAGAGGGGGTGTGGACAAGGAGTGTTTGAGTGTGTGAGAGGGAGTGTTGATTAAGGTTGGTTTTCATTGATGTCAACCCTTGAAGAAAGACCTGTAGCACAAAGGTTTGGGTAATGGACCCAATATTGTTTGATGTAAGTATGACTCATTATTGTTTTTTCATTGTTGATAAGAAGTAAATATGGATGAAATTCAAAGTGGTCCCCTTATAGTGAAAGCCCTCACGGCAAGACGCTTTGTGGAGTAAGAGAACCCATGATTAATTGTGGAATAATGAGATGAAGGAAAGTGAATTTGTCAGGGAAAATATCCTATATGGATAGTGCTTGTCATGTCATTTTCGGTG
>JZKD02S1486929.1:0-10743 GCA_000966675.3 Picea glauca | reverse complement strand
AGTTGACACATGATTGGTACATACTTGGTACATGGTTGGATGCACTTGTTTATGGTACATGTTGATTACAGGTTGTTTGGTACAGGTTGGTGCATGGTTGATGCACTTGTTTATGTTACATGTTGATTATAGGTTGAGGTACATGTTGTTGCATGGTTGATGCAAGGTTGATTCATGGTTCAAGTTTATTGGTACATGTTTACAATGGTATATCTCACAGTGATAGTGTGATAGTGGTTCAATCATTCTACTTCTACTTCAGGGCAGTTGGATGGGGCAAGGAGAGGTGGTTGTAGCCACCTTCCGATTGTATCTGGAGAACATAGGGGGTTGTAGCCTCCTTCTAGTTGTAGCCAGAGAATAGGGGAGTTGGAGCTTCCTTCAGGTTGAAGCCTAAGAAATAAGGGGGTTGGAGCCTCCTTCCAGTTGCAGCTAGAAAACAAAGGAAGTTGGTGCTTCCAATGAATGTAATTCTTCAAGACATATAAGAAAAAACATTCTGTGGTTTTCTCTCGCTTGGAGTTTCCACGTAAAAACACTGGTGTACTGTGTATGTGTATGATTTTTCATTTGTTCATTGCTTATTTACTCTACACTTATTGGATGATAATGCTACATTGATATAACACTTGGATTATATGGTTAAAAATGATTAAATTTCTTTATTAATGACTCATCCCCCTTCTCAGTAATCCAACAATTGGTATCAGAGAAGGTTCCTTCAAAAATCAGTTTAACCACTGAAAGGCATATTGTGGAGAGCAACAACTTGTATAAAAATGGAATACCCTACAGTTCAATGGACATAAGTATACATTTTGGAGCATAAGGATGAAAACATATATACATGCGTTGGGATTTGAAATTTGGCAATCAATTGTAGATGGATACACAACACCAACAGTTCTGCCAACAAATGACAAAGCAATGAAACTCGGTTAGAATAATTCCAAATCCAAAAATTCACTTCTGAATGGTCTTAGTGAAACAATATTCACCAAAGTTGCACATTGTAAATCCGCTAAAGAGATTTGGGACAAACTTCAAAATATTTATGAAGGAGATTCAAAAGTCAAAGCAACGAAGCTTCAAACTTACATAGGTCAGTTCGAACAACTTAAGATGAAGGAAGATGAGAATATTGCAGCTTACTTTTTATGAGTTGATGAAACATTAAATGCAATCATAGGATTGAGAGAAGAAATCAAAGAATCTGTAATTGTTCAAAAAGTACTAAGATCTCTTCCTATGAGATTTGACCCTAAGATATCATCACTAGAAGAAATATAAGATTTAAAATCAATAAGCATGGATGAATTACATGGAATATTCACAACATATGAAATGAGAATTGAACAGGAAAATCCAGATATAAAATAAGCAGCCTTCAAAGCATCCAAAAATTCAAAGCAAAAGGGAAGGAAAAAATAAGAACATAGCAGTAGCAGTGACGTCTTAGAGGATGATGAAGAAGTGGCCAACTTTGTCAAAAGACTGAACAAGGGAACCAACGGTAGGTATAGAGGTAAGCTTCCTTTAAATTGTTTTAATTATGATGGTATTGGTCATTTTTCTAACAAATGTCCTTATAAGAAAAAGAGAAATGATGAAGGTTACTCAAAAGGCAACCAAACATATAAAGGAAAAAGAACCACAAAGAAAGTTTTCAAGAAAATATTATGCACCAAATAAGACATCTCATCATCAGATGAAGATGAAGTCGGTGACAGTGAGACAGAAAGAGTTCTATTCATGGCAGTAGAAGACTTTGATAAAGAAGACTCCGAAGAAGAATATGAAGAAGTCGAAGAAGAATATGAAGAAGTTTGTTGGGTATCTATTATATTCTTTTCATGTGTGTGTGTGGGTGCGTCAGGTTCGAAAACTGTGTCTGACGATCCCTCTAGTAGTTCTCTTTGTGTCATGTGCACCCCCTAGTTACGCGCAACATTCGAAAATGGGCAGTGTCCCAGGGAAGCGCCCCATTTTTTTTTTTTTGGGTGGTTTTTGCTATTTTTAGCGGTTTTCTAAATTAATCCCGGATTAAGGGATTAGGGTTTTGGTATCTACAGAATACCTAAAAACATTGCATATATTGTATGGTGAATGGTGAAATTCGATATCATAAAATAAAAAAGGTTTTCCCAGTTGAGGGTTTCTGGTAGAAATATCAGTGTACTATGTGAATGAGCCATTGATTAGTTTCTGTTTTTCTTAAGAATCTATATGCATTGTTGTACTTCACATGTTTAAAACTTACATCTGGTATCAAAGATCATTTTTTGCTTCAGAAGGACGACTTTGTTGTTGAAGGTTTGGCTCGGTCTTGAAAGATCAAGTTTATCTTGGGTCTGTGATAAACCTGGGTTTAGTGGGAGATTTTTAGTGGTGATTTGAGTGCAGAAAGAGGAATGACAAGCTCTTCTAGAATCGAGATAGAGAAGTTCAACGGTAAAAACTTTGAGCTATGGAAGCTGAAGATGGAGGACCTTCTTGTAAACAAAGAACAATGGATCGTTGTGGATCCTGGTACACAACCTACTTGTACACCGTCTACTAGCACACAGTTTACTGGTACATAACCTATTATTACACAAACTACCAGTACACCACCTACTGGTATGTCAAAAGAAGATTGGGAGAAGTTGGACAAAAGAGCAAGGAGTACTATTCGACTCTGCCTGGAAGATTCAATGTTGTTGAATGTCTCAGGAGAATCTAAAGCCAAGGAACTATGAGATAAGTTGGGGAATTTGTATCAATCAAAGTCCCTGGTAAACAAGTTGTTTCTTCGAAAGAGGTTGTATCATATTAGGATGGAAGATGGAGATTCTACGACAGAACATCTAAATGCCTTTAATACTCTAGTAAGTCAACTCATCTCTGTTAATATTACGATTGCAAAAGAAGATAAGTGTATTACTTTGTTATGTTATTTTCCAGACTCTTGGGATAATCTGGTTGTAGCAATAGGTAGTACCACTCAANCTAAAGAGATTTGGGACAAACTTCAAAATATTTATGAAGGAGATTCAAAAGTCAAAGCAACGAAGCTTCAAACTTACATAGGTCAGTTCGAACAACTTAAGATGAAGGAAGATGAGAATATTGCAGCTTACTTTTTATGAGTTGATGAAACATTAAATGCAATCATAGGATTGAGAGAAGAAATCAAAGAATCTGTAATTGTTCAAAAAGTACTAAGATCTCTTCCTATGAGATTTGACCCTAAGATATCATCACTAGAAGAAATATAAGATTTAAAATCAATAAGCATGGATGAATTACATGGAATATTCACAACATATGAAATGAGAATTGAACAGGAAAATCCAGATATAAAATAAGCAGCCTTCAAAGCATCCAAAAATTCAAAGCAAAAGGGAAGGAAAAAATAAGAACATAGCAGTAGCAGTGACGTCTTAGAGGATGATGAAGAAGTGGCCAACTTTGTCAAAAGACTGAACAAGGGAACCAACGGTAGGTATAGAGGTAAGCTTCCTTTAAATTGTTTTAATTATGATGGTATTGGTCATTTTTCTAACAAATGTCCTTATAAGAAAAAGAGAAATGATGAAGGTTACTCAAAAGGCAACCAAACATATAAAGGAAAAAGAACCACAAAGAAAGTTTTCAAGAAAATATTATGCACCAAATAAGACATCTCATCATCAGATGAAGATGAAGTCGGTGACAGTGAGACAGAAAGAGTTCTATTCATGGCAGTAGAAGACTTTGATAAAGAAGACTCCGAAGAAGAATATGAAGAAGTCGAAGAAGAATATGAAGAAGTTTGTTGGGTATCTATTATATTCTTTTCATGTGTGTGTGTGGGTGCGTCAGGTTCGAAAACTGTGTCTGACGATCCCTCTAGTAGTTCTCTTTGTGTCATGTGCACCCCCTAGTTACGCGCAACATTCGAAAATGGGCAGTGTCCCAGGGAAGCGCCCCATTTTTTTTTTTTTGGGTGGTTTTTGCTATTTTTAGCGGTTTTCTAAATTAATCCCGGATTAAGGGATTAGGGTTTTGGTATCTACAGAATACCTAAAAACATTGCATATATTGTATGGTGAATGGTGAAATTCGATATCATAAAATAAGAAAGGTTTTCCCAGTTGAGGGTTTCTGGTATAAATATCAGTGTACTATGTGAATGAGCCATTGATTAGTTTCTGTTTTTGTTAAGAATCTATATGCATTGTTGTACTTCATAGGTTTAAAACTTACATCTGGTATCAAAGATCATTTTTTGCTTCGGAGGGACGCCTTTGTTGTTGAAGGTTTGGCTCGGTCTTGATAGATCAAGTTTATCTTGGGTCTGTGATAAACCTGGGTTTAGTGGGAGATTTTTAGTGGTGATTTGAGTGCAGAAAGAGGAATGGCAAGCTCTTCTAGAATCGAGATAGAGAAGTTCAACAGTAAAAACTTTGAGCTATGGAAGCTGAAGATGGAGGACCTTCTTGTAGACAAAGAACAATGGATCGTTGTGGATCCTGGTACACAGCCTACTTGTACACCGTCTACTAGCACACAGTTTACTGGTACATAACCTATTATTACACAAACTACCAGTACACCACCTACTGGTATGTCAAAAGAAGATTGGGAGAAGTTGGAAAAAAGAGCAAGGAGTACTATTCGACTCTGCCTGGAAGATTCAGTGTTGTTGAATGTCTCAGGAGAATCTAAAGCCAAGGAACTATGAGATAAGTTGGGGAATTTGTATCAATCAAAGTCCCTGGTAAACAAGTTGTTTCTTCGAAAGACGTTGTATCATCTTAGGATGGAAGATGGAGATTCTACGACAGAACATCTAAATGCCTTTAATACTCTGGTATTTCAACTCATCTCTGTTAATATTACGATTGCAAAAGAAGATAAGTGTATTACTTTGTTATGTTATTTTCCAGACTCTTGGGATAATCTGGTTGTAGCAATAGGTAGTACCACTCAATCTACATTGATGTATGTAGATGTAGTTTCATCCTTGTTATCTGAAGAGAGGAGGCGAAAAAGCATGGGTGGTCATAGCACAGATGCTTTATTTGTAAGAGGTTGTACCCAAGATAGGAATCCTGGTAAGTCTTCGGGGGGGGGATCTAAATCTACAGGTAGATCTAAGTCTCTAGGAAAATCTTTGAGGAAATGTTGGAAGTGTGGTAAAATAGGGCATTATAAGAAATATTGCAAGTCTAAGAAGGTTGAAAAACCAAAGGGATCTGATAGTACCTCTTCCACAGAGGTGAAAACCTCCACTGAAGAAGGAGGTGATGTTTACATGACATCTACAGGTACACATGCAAACCATGATGTATGGTTGATCGAATCAGGTGCGTCATGCCACATGACTCCTCACAGGGTGTGGTTCTCTGAATATGAAAAATATGATGGTGGTGATGTATTCCTAGGAGATGACTCGACAAAAAAAATCATGGGAAGTGGAAGGGTTAAGTTGATGCTAAAATATGGAATGATTAGAACACTCCTTGGGGTTCTTCACATTCCAAAACTAGCCAGGAGCCTAATATCTATAAGCAAGTTGGATGATGCAGTAGTGAATATTGTATTTGGAAAGAACACTTGCAAGATGGTACGAGGAGCAATGGTGTTGATGAGGAGATTTCGGTGTGGAACTTTATACAAGTTGTTGGGAAGAACTTATACTAATGGGTGTAACAGTTCTGTTGTCCTTGAGCAGAGAAATGAAGAAGACAAGATCAATATTGTCCTAGAAAAGAAGACCATGCTGTGGCATCAAAGACTGGGGCATATTGGAGAAAAGGGCCTTCAGACACTACACGATAAAGGTATGGTTGAAGGTATGGATAATTGCACTCTGGATTTTGATTTCTGTGAACATTGCATATATGGTAAACATAATCGAGTAAGATTCCCATCTGGTTCTACAAGAGCAAAGGGGATCTTAGAGTTGATACACAGTGTTGTGTTTGGACCTATGCTTGTTCCATCATTAGGTAAGTCTGTGTATTATGTTTCATTCATAGATGATTTCTCAAGGAACACATGGATTTATTTTCTTAGAAAGACATCTGAGGTATTTGATAAATTTAAAGAGTTTAAGGCTCTGGTAGAAAATCAGACATAGAAGAAAATAAAGGTATTGAGAATAGATAATGGTGGAGAATTCTGCGGAAATGAATTCNTCAACTCATCTCTGTTAATATTACGATTGCAAAAGAAGATAAGTGTATTACTTTGTTATGTTATTTTCCAGACTCTTGGGATAATCTGGTTGTAGCAATAGGTAGTACCACTCAATCTACATTGATGTATGTAGATGTAGTTTCATCCTTGTTATCTGAAGAGAGGAGGCGAAAAAGCATGGGTGGTCATAGCACAGATGCTTTATTTGTAAGAGGTTGTACCCAAGATAGGAATCCTGGTAAGTCTTCGGGGGGGGGATCTAAATCTACAGGTAGATCTAAGTCTCTAGGAAAATCTTTGAGGAAATGTTGGAAGTGTGGTAAAATAGGGCATTATAAGAAATATTGCAAGTCTAAGAAGGTTGAAAAACCAAAGGGATCTGATAGTACCTCTTCCACAGAGGTGAAAACCTCCACTGAAGAAGGAGGTGATGTTTACCTGACATCTACAGGTACACATGTAGACCATGATGTATGGTTGATCGAATCAGGTGCGTCATGCCACATGACTCTTCACAGGGTGTGGTTCTCTGAATATGAAAAATATGATGGTGGTGATGTATTCCTAGGAGATGACTCGACAAAAAAAAATCATGGGAAGTGGAAGGGTTAAGTTGATGCTAAAATATGGAATGTTTATAACACTCCTTGGGGTTCTTCACATTCCAAAACTAGCCAGGAGCCTAATATCTATAAGCAAGTTGGATGATGCAGTAGTGAATATTGTATTAGGAAAGAACACTTGCAAGATGGTACGAGGAGAAATGGTGTTGATGAGGAGAGTTCGGTGTGGAACTCTATACAAGTTGTTGGGAAGAAATTATACTAATGGGTGTAACAGTTCTGTTGTCCTTGAGCAGAGAAATGAAGAAGACAAGATCAATATTGTCCTAGAAAAGAAGACCATGCTGTGGCATCAAAGACTGGGGCATATTGGAGAAAAGGGCCTTCAGACACTACACGATAAAGGTATGGTTGAAGGTATGGATAATTGCACTCTGGATTTTGATTTCTGTGAACATTGCATATATGGTAAACATAATCGAGTAAGATTCCCATCTGGTTCTACAAGAGCAAAGGGGATCTTAGAGTTGATACACAGTGTTGTGTTTGGACCTATGCTTGTTCCATCATTAGGTAAGTCTGTGTATTATGTTTCATTCATAGATGATTTCTCAAGGAACACATGGATTTATTTTCTTAGAAAGACATCTGAGGTATTTGATAAATTTAAAGAGTTTGAGGCTCTGGTAGAAAATCAGACAGAGAAGAAAATAAAGGTATTGAGAATAGATAATGGTGGAGAATTCTGCGGAAATGAATTCGAAGAATTTTGTAAGAAGTGTGGTATATCAAGGAAGAAGACTACTCCATACACTCCTCAGAAAAATGGAGTTGCAGAAAGGATGAATAGGAAAATGATGGAAAAAGCAAGGAGCATGCTCAGCGGTGCCGAGTTAGGACAAGAATTTTGGGCAGAGGCAGTGGGTACAACATGTTACCTGGTCAATCGATCACCCTCATCAGCGTTGGATGATAAAACTCCACATGAGGTATAGACTAAAAATAAACCTTCTCTTCAACATCTTAGAGTGTTTGGTAGTGATGCTTATGTACATGTTCCAAAGGAAAATAGAAGTAAGTTGGATAAAAAAGCTGAAAAGTGTATCTTTATTGGTTATAAATATGGTGTGAGAGGTTATAAGATTTGGAACCCAAAAACTAAGAAGATTGTTTACAGTCAGGATGTTGTTTTTAGAGAGGTAAAAGATGTGTTCAAATAGGAATTCCTATTAAGGAAAGACGAACCTGAGAAAATAGAGCTAGAGTTGGATGATGCAAAATTTGAATCATCTGAAGAAGATGAAGCATAAGGAGAATAAGAACCTCATACCCCAATATTTAGGAGATCAGTGAGAGAAAGAAGGNAATTTCTAATTATGGAAAGTGGTTAACGCTGAAAATGAGGAAAATAGGTTAAGTGACCTATAAATGGGTTAAGTGACCTAGAAATGGGTTAAGTGACCTAGAAGATGGAGAGTATAAATAAGAGGCAATATTCTCTCATTTCACATCACACTTTAGCATATTGAATATCTATAGGTGACTGAGTTAACCAAAGGATATATAAGCCGAATTTCAGAGGGAAGGTGAAGAAAAGAAGGCCGGAATTCAACGGATGGTAAATTCTTTTGATGATGCTTTCCAAGGTATGTTATTTACAGGTCATCTCACCATTTTCACAATAATTTTTTTTCTAGAATGATTCAGACCATGAAATTGATATGAAATTGAGGAAACATATCCAAGTATCTGTGGTAAAACATTCATCTTGTGGGTCATTTTATTTTTCTAGTTACACTCCGTGGAAAATAGGGTTTGTGGGTAGTCCTGAAACTAGTCTAAAAAAATCATTTCGGGTAAAAACGCCATAAATTACTCATAACATATCCAAATTCAGTAAGACCAAATGTTTTGGTTAGAGTATAATATTTAGTATGATGTGTAACATTTTCAGATCGATTCAACATATATTATGTGTGGGGAACTCTCTACAAGGTCTCTCTCCAGAATAAGCTAGAATTCAACAAGGTATGCCTTTTTTGCTACAACTCCTTTTGTGAGAGGTTCCAAGTAGTGAAACATGGAGGAATTGCATAAAACACACTGAAGAACATTGTTTATCAGTTTCAGATATTTATTCATTACAGGTACATAGTTATGATTATTTAAAGTTAGGGTTGTTGACTAATCCAAAACTAGTCATGTGAGACTAAAGAAAAGTTTGATGAAAATGTTAGTCTCTTATTGTCAAAGTTAAGGAAGGTTTGCAGGTATGTGATCATATACACTAGGTCTATTACAGAGTTACAAATCATATTTGGATGATGAAATTGATGAGGAATTTTGGTTAAGGTACATGTTGGGTACATGGTTGAGACAAGTAGTTGATGAGTTGACACATACATGAGGTGTATAGTTGATGATGTTGGTACATATTGATGAGTCATAGTTGATGATCATAGACACATGATTGGTACATACTTGATACATGTTTGGATGCACTTTTTTATGGTACATGTTGATTACAAGTTGTTTGGTACAAGTTGGTGCATGGTTGATGCACTTGTTTATGGTACATGTTGATTACAGGTTGAGGTACATGTTGATGCATGGTTGAGGTTTATTGGTACAGGTTTACATCGATATATCTCACAGTGATAGTGTGATAGTGGTTCCATCATTCTACTTCTACTTCAGGGCGGTTGGATGGGGCAAGGACAGGTGGTTGTAGCCACCTTCCAGTTGTAGTTGGAGAACATAGGGGGTTGTAACCTCTTTCTGGTTGTAGATAGAGAATAGGGGAGTTGGATCTTCCTTCAGGTTGTATCCTGAGAAACAAGGGGGTTGGAGCCTCCTTCCAGTTGCAGCTGGAAAGCAAAGGAATTTGATGCTTCAAATGGATATAATTCTTCAAGACATGTAAAAAAAAACGTTCTGTGTTTTTCTCCCGCTTTGGGTTTCCACGTAAAACATTGGTGTACTTTGTGTGTGTATGATTGTTGACTTGTTCATTGCTTATTTACTCTGAAGTTATTAGATGATAATTCTACATTGATATAACACTTGGATTATATGGTTAAAGAGGATTAAATTTCTCTATTACTGATTCACCCCCCCTCTCATTAATCCAACATCAAGGGTATGAGAAATTTGTCTTGAATATTATTGTAATAAATATCTACTCTGCTAGAGGTCTCCCCCTCAAAGAAGCAAGTGAAAATTTCTCTTAGTAATCAAAGTGCTCTTTCTGGTGTTATTCTGGTATCATTTTGGTATTATTGTGGTGTTGTTATGGTTATATTGTTGTTCATATGCCATTTCTAGCTAATTATTTCTGTTCTGCATACTATTTTATATATGGAATATTACACATTTCCAAGTCAAGAATCCAATTGATCTAACCCTCGATGCACCTCTTCCTAATGGACCAGTTTATCATCGCTCGTTGATGGAAAATGATGAAATAAAGCATCAGATCCAAAAGTTGCTTCAAAAGGGGCACATCAGACCCAACTCCTCCCCTTGCAGAAGCTTGATTGTACTGATGTAAAAGAAAGATGGGATCTGGTGGCTCTGCATCGATTACAGAGCATTAAACAATATCACAGTGAGGAACCGATACCCAATTCTCTGAATTGATGACCTCCTTTACCAACTCAAGGGGGCCAAGTTCTTCAATAAGATTGACCTAAATTATAGCTACCACAAGGTTCCTATTGAACGAACTAATGTATGGAAGACAACTTTCAAATCTAAAGAAGGTCTCTTCGAATGGATGGTCATGCCCTTTGGCCTAACAAATGCACCAACAACTTTCATGAGGTTGATGGATGATGTATTGAGACCCTTCACCAACTCTTTTGTGGTGGTATATCTGGATGCCATCCTCATCTTCAACAGAACCTCGGAGGAGCACATGCAACATATTCAACAAAACTTGGGAGGAACACATGAAACATATTAAATAGGTTTTGAGCACTCTCCGACAGCACAAGATATATGCCAACTTGGAAAA
>JZKD02S1486918.1:0-10743 GCA_000966675.3 Picea glauca | reverse complement strand
GGTGACCCACTGCTGAGAGTGATAAGCAGTGTGGTCTAAGGCTGGGAGGTTTGTGGAAGGTCTGCACACAGTTGGTGACATTATTACCAAGATAAGTGTAAATTGTGTGATAAATTTACATGCTACATTATTATTTATGTGCTTATTTTTATGGGTTATCATATGTGTGGTTATAATTGTGTTTATTTTTATGGGTATTGCCTATATATGTTGCATGTATATGTTTACTATTATTTCAATATGAATCTATGCATTTACATAATGTATTTGTTTGTTTATGTTTTACATATAGATTTCCACAAGAGTTCTATGTGTATATGTTTTAATTGAATGTAGTTCGAAAAATTTATGTGACATAGCTCAGTTGGATGTTGGGTATGTTACAATATGTTCTGAAGAGATAACAAAAGTGCTCTCTCGAGTAGCATGCCTCAATGTGGGTGGACGGGGATGCTACAATATGGTATCAGAGCTTCAGTTTTCAACATTGATCCTGGATGGGTTGAGCAAGTTGATTGGAAGAGAAATTACACAGAGGATTTATTTTGAAGTGGCCAAATTTCGAGTTGCAGAGTGTCCATGGTAAAAGGTAACAATAATGGTGCAGAATTGGGAAAAAGCCACAATTTATGTTGTTACATTCATGGGAAAATTGAGAATATTTGGCCATGTGGTGAGATATTTCTTATTTACTATCTGTTGTAGAAAATTTTGGACCTAGAATGGGTCAAATTTGAAGTTACAATGAAGCCATGACATATGGAGCGAATTTAGTAATTAAAATTCTCAACTCGTGAATTGAGTTGGGAAAAATTCGTTCCAAAAATGTCAAAAAACGATGATTTTTTGTTACAGAGGTTGAATTGGTGTTATTGGGGTGAAATTGAGAAAATTTCATAGTTGCAGAATGTCTATGGTAGATTGTGGAAAAAGTTAGAAAAAATCCCCAATTTCTACAGCGGAATTCACGATGAATTGATGTGTATAAAAATGAATGTGCGCAGGTGGGGGCACTAAAAATGCAAGATGCGTAGTGAAAAATCCTGTGATATGTAAAAATTTTGTGCTGCACGAAAAATATTGGCGTGTTGGTGCACACACTAAATTTTGGCACCGCGCAGAAATATATTGACGAGCTGGTGCATGCACTAAATTTTGGCACCGCGTAAAAAATGTTTCTATGCTGGTGCACGCACTAAATTTTGGTGCCAAGTAGAAAAATGTCAGTGTACGGGTGCACACACTAAATTTTGGCACCGCGTAGAAAAATGTTGGTGTGCGGGTGCACGCACTAAATTTTGGCGGCAGGCAAAAAAGTGTTGATGTGTGGTGCGCACACTAAATTTTGGTGTGCGGGTGCACGTGCTAAAATTAGCATTGTGCGGTGCAGATTGATTGACACATGCGTAATAATGGCACGTGATGTGCACACACATAATAATGCCGCGCATGTTGTGCACAGTATTGGTAGAGCGCAGAGGATTTTGGTTGGTGTGCACGCAATGTGGGTATATGTTTTCGCACGACAATTTAGTTAATGGTGCATGTAGAATACATGCAATGATTTTTTGTGACATTTTATATCATTTGAATGTCATATTTTTGCAGCGCGTTTTTGAGGCCCTTAAGAGCGTTTTTAGGTACTCAAAAACCATGAGAATAGAGTGTAACAAGGTACATGTTGTCTTTTCATATAAAATAAAATACCTCGGAGAGAGATTTCTAATGGTGTAAACCGTTCGTCAAATGAAGCTTTTATGAGAAAGTTACAACACAAACAATGGAGGGTAAATTTTAAGACCCAACTAACTTCAAAGAGCCATAACTTTCTGCTTTGGAATCAAATTGAGGCACAAGAGTAGTCAATGGAAATATGTTGAAACATATAAGACATTCCTAGAGATGAATAAAAATTTTTGGCATGTTAAAAATGCTTAATATAGCAAATAAGGTACCTGTAGCATTCCAAACCAAAAACACGAATTGGCCTAGAGCTTCAGTAGGTTGTATCTAGCATCCCAGAACCCATAAAAAGGTGAAACTTGGACAGAGTGTCCATAATATGTATATGAAGAAACCCAATGGATATCCCATGAAAAATCCAATGTAGTAGGTGCAAAAATGCATAATTACAACGCAGAGTTGCGCCAAGTGGAAGGGTGAACAAAACAATTAATGGACAATTTTCAAATAACCATAACTTTCTGCTCAAGACTCGAAATTGAGCATGGGAGTAGGCATTGGAAAGGTATTGGAAATTGGAATCTAAATATCCACCTAGAAAATTTATCTGGGCATTCAATTTTCCAGGAAATCAGAAGAAATAATTATGATATATTATTGAACCAGAATGGTTCATATTTTCATGAAATTATTGAAAAAGTTAGCACGAAAATGTTTTGTTGGATGCACATTTTGAAGAGTTAACAAAAAATATATCATATCAGGATCAACAAATATTCCATAGGAATGGAATAGGCACAGGGGACTTACAACCAGGAAGATGAGATTAGAGGTATGGATGTCCATTTGGGCATTGAAGGAACAAACTCTAATGGACATGGATAAGGAAGGGATGAAAACATGAATATGGTAGAGACCAATAAATTTTTTCAAAAGGATGTCCAAATCCATAAATCTAATAATGAAAGGCTTATGAAATCCAAGGAGAAGCAAGAGAACTTCAACATGAAGTTATTGGAGAGCTTGAACATAATAGAAAATAAATTGGATAAGGAGAGTGGCTCAAGCAAATCAAGAAGTCACAGGTCTCTTGATGAGAAAAGAAAAGCAAGAAGTGTTAGAAAACATCATCATCACTCCCTGAAGAATTCCAATAAGAGGACACACAAAATCTCAATTCCATCCCCTGTCCCACCCAAAGCATGGGTGTTTAGGTTTTCATCTCAGTCAGGGAAATGGTCAACATCCCCTCCTCCATCAAGAATACCTTAATCCAAAGATGAATTTATTTTAGTATCTTTCCCCATGCATCTTTATTGAAATATGTTTCTACCCTTGAAAATAACTGGTGGTTCTCAACTGCAAACTCGATAATGTATCCTTCGATTGTTGCATTGACCCAAAAATTAATTACTCGTGTTATTAGACGATCCAGCCAATGAAGTGATGCAATGTTTTCTATATCCCAAGTACATGTATTCTTGACTCATTCTTGGAATTACATATCTTCTTGGAGCCTCTCTATCCAATGGAATAGTTATTCCATAAATTTAACCCATAATATCTCGTACTGGATGCTTGATCTTTATGAGTAAAAGATAAACTCTCTTTTATCTTTCACATATTTACCTCACAACTCCACTTCTTTCCATATGAAGGCATCACAATTTTTATCCCGCCACTGGTGAATATCATATCAGTGTATCTGTAGAAGCATTCTCCCTACATTTTCCCTCTTGAAACAGGTCTTGACAATGGAACAATTTTGTTGGCGCAGAATTGATCAGACCAGGGTCCTTCTCAGGTTACCAAAAAAATCCTAGTACCGAGGTATTCTAGAGCATTAGAATTTTCATCTTTCTTGAAGGGAAGAAGTCTAAGCTGATGTGAAACCAAGACAAAGAAAATAGGGAAGGATAAGAATAATTCTTAGACAAATCCATACAGTCTTATGATCTCTATAGTCTTGCGCAATATAGAGTAAACTCAGAAATGTGTAAACATTCCTAACTCAGATTAAAGGAAACAAAGTTTCATTGAAGCCATAAAGAAACTATATCCCATTGATCAGATTTGACATAATGATAATATGAAACAACATTCAAGATATTCTGAAGCTAAACAAACACAGTATTTTCAAAATTTGAATCTCTCCTTGTATTAACTTCATAAGGTTCTTATCAATTAAATAATTCTCTGCTCATATACATACACACCTCAACCATGGCAAAGCTTAACAACAAACTATATTACTGAGAGACAAGGTTAACTAAAAACCCTTGCTATTTTACCAATACAAGTGGACATGACTCTTTACAGACTTGGTTTGGTTCCGAAAACCTAGACTCTCAGAATCATAGCTAAGATCTACCCAAAAATGGAAAATAATACAGAACTCGAACAAATTTCAACAACTTAAAATTCATAATCATATTCGACAACAACCCGAAATCAACAAACAATAATCAAACTAAAATCCAACCCTTTACAATTGTATGCATCCCATATATATATAATCCAACTGGGATTTCTGGGTTTGAGACTTCACATGCTTTCTTGTTCTTGTTCTGTTGTAACTTCTTTCTCCATGTTGGTGTTGCACTGTCCTTCCTTCCAATTGTTTTTCGTTTCTTTCCTTGTTCTGTTGTCCCACTCCTTTGCAACTTGCGCAACTTTTGTTTGACCAAAATTGGAAATTCATCATCCCTTGCACAACTTATAACAACAAAACAAAGGGCCCAACAATTGCTACTCTCAATTCCAAATTTGATGACCTCTTTGAAGAAGTGAAAAGAAAATTGCAAGCCTTTTATGAAGATACAAAAAAATAAATGAATCAATTCTCAGGCCCTACCTCCTCGAAGCAACCTTCACACATAGAAGGCACTGAGTTCTCTCATTTCATGGAATTTCATTCCAAACCCCTTCATCATGAATTACATCTTCCAAAAGTGAGGTGAATAAATTTGATGGCTCAGATCCTAAGGGTTGGGTCACTCAAATCGAACATTATTTCTACTTGCATGGAATTACTAATGATTTGACTAAAATTCATATCAATGTCATTTATTTGGATCCTAAATGTTGGAAATGGAGGCAATGGCATACAAATTCACGCGGATGACATATTGATTGGACCTAGTATGTAACACACCCAACCCCCTAAGTACCTTTTAATGGATGGGGTATTAAAAGTTGGTTTCTTCTTATACATATTGAGGCCTTTTCTCAAGGGCACAAATGTATCTTTCTCATCAAGATCTTTCCAACGATTGTAAGTATACCCAAATCTGACCTTGGAGTCAAAAGTTATGGCCTTCCAAGTTCACAGGCCTACATTGGCCCAAGGCCACCACACTACCCTGTGGAATCCACATGGCCTCTTAATATTCATGCTATATTTTGTGGCATATTCCACTAGGAAAATAAATTTCATGCGCCCAATCCCTTGACCTATTTTCATCGTCTCGGGATTTTACTCCCCTAGACCCTCAAACACCCCAACACTAAAATTTTCGATGACGATCTTATATCGAGACTACTCTCGATCAAACAGTCCTCGAGCTGAGCATCCTACAACTTTGACTACGTTAGTGATACAAAATAGAAAAGAGGTGGTTTCCCATCCTAACAAAATCTTATGTTGATCACGTGGGACCTACCATAGATCGACAGTTGTGGCCTTGCCACGTTCTTATGCAAATAAATGATTGTCATTGTTTTGTTGATTCCTTTTTCATCATCGAAATTATTGGCAAGCACTCAACCATGCCAAAATTTCATAATTTTCTAATGATACATATAAAAAGGATGGTGTAGATCTTATTGTCACCACATCCCCAATGAGATCTATGTATCTCAACATTCCCTTGTGTTGGATAGTTGGTTGTCATTGATGTTGTTGGAAAATTAGTTATCATTGATGTCAACATATGTGATGGGTATAATTGAAGAATTCCCCAAAGTGTTCACCTTATGGTATAGCTTTAAGCATGGCCCTCATGAGAAGATGCTTTGAATAAGTATACAAGAAAGCCAGTAGTGTCGTCATGAGGCCCAAAAGTGTCGTCATGAAGCCCAAAGTTTACTAAGGAAAATAAGGTTGAAGAACACTTAAAATGTATACAAAACCCTCATAGATGGATATTCGTCTTCATTCCTTTTCCAATTCTAGGTGGTACGACATGTGGTTCCTCATGGTTGAGGATTTATGCCCTCATGAAGTTGAAAGCCCCGAAGAATGGTCAAGAGGCCCCTAAACGATTGCAACAAGTTACAAGTCATTAATTAATGGGTAAAATGGTTATAACAATAAAGTACAGGTCAGACCTAAAGTTAAGGAAATAAGTCACATGGAAAAGTATAAATACACTTCAAGAAGTGTTACACATTATTTTGGTCACCCTGATGATGAATTTACAAGCATGTAATCATGCCCTCAAAATCATCTTTTGCCTGAGAAAAGTGACTTTTTTCCTCCTCTACAAGACAACTTTTTAGAAGGACATCGTAGGCTACCCATAGTGTACAGTGTGGAAATCAAAGATTTTTGCAAGCTTCTATATAGGTAGGGTGTGACAATGTTTGAAAGCCAAAAGAGGAAATAGGTTCAAGAATTTTCTAGAAGGGGAATCTTCTAGAATGTGAGGTGGCATCCGTATGGTTATGATCCTATGGCATCCATATGGTTATGATCCTACTGACTTCTCTAATCTGGTGGGATCTTCATCATCCCCTTAACCACTTCATATTATCCTATATAATAATGGTCTTCTCATGGAAAAGGTTAAACACAGTTAAGACAAGTTGAGCAAAGGATTGCTGGAAGAATAGGCTGGAGATTGTGTGAAGAATACTATATCGGTCGATGCTTGATGTCTGCATTCACCCATCAAGATTTTGAATATCACCTTCATGCAAGCTCTGGAATGAATATATGTGTGTGTTGTAATGAAGGACCACTAAAAGGGAACTTGCGGCATCAAGGCATTTCAGTTGTATCTTCCACTTTAATTCAATATAATACAGTGGCATGTTTCTTTCCCATAAAATTATTCTCATTTTATTACATGACTCCTTGATCACATGTCTAACTTTTCATTGAATCTATCATAGTTTCTTTCACTTTGGTTGGTTTGTGTCATTGCATATCTGGTTTCACAAGAGCACCAAAGCAAAGCGGGAACAACAAAGATATAGGAAAGCAATCTCAAAGGTAAGTCATCAATTCCTTCTTTGACACTTAGATCAATGATTATAACTTAGGGGAAGCGTCATGTCCTGTCCTGTTTTGTTATAGATCCAAGTGGATCTAGGGAGATAATTTTATGTCCGCATTTACCAATTTATCCTATAACAACAAATACAAGACCCGTGAGTTAGTTAGAATTCTACATTTCATGCTTCATTAAAGGTTTCTCATCTATTTTCTTCTTCTGTAGCAGAGTAAGATTCTTATGTGATTGATGCCTCACTTTGTTTAACAACTTTATGTTTTTCTATCATCACATTCATTATTTTTATATTTTACTCAGACATAGAAAACGGCCTCTGAACTGTTATATCATTAATTCAATTTTAGGAACTTTCCTCATATAATTGAAATCAGAAAAAGCAAACATAAAAAGCAATAGATCTTTCAAATTTATTTTCTCCATGACTGTACCTATTACAAGACAGCCTAATATTGAGCCCAGTCTCACAAATCATACCAACATTGCATTAAACTTGTTTAATACCATATTAGAGACCACTAACACCCGGGTTGAACTTGAATGTTCATGGGAAATGATTGAACAGGACGTAAGCATCCAAGAATGTTGGGAAGCTAGGCAAAGATAGCTTTGAAATTAGCCATATCTTCTTTCCCTAAAGAATTAATTTTCTTTTCATATTAAAATCTCTCTTTATTTTTCAGATGCTTTGACATTATACTTTGAATCCTTAAGTATAAACTCAGGAACAACACCCACAACATAGATTGAATGTTTAACAATGTATAGATGCTCTTAAAAATTCAAATCAAGTGCCCAACAATGTATCAATGCACCCAACAACATAGATAAAGTGCCCAACAACAAGGGAAAAAACCCATAATCATTTACCAACTTCCCCCACTCAGGAAAAAAATTTCCTCAGCACAAAATGGTGCTCCTAACCTACAATAAGAGTGCAACAAGGAAGGAATTTGCCCAACTGCTAGAAATCAACCATGCCAACCATTTATTTGACCTCTTGAGAAGTAAAAAGACCCACTGATAAAAAAACTCATCCCATTATGGAATTTCTAGTCGCTACACACGAAAACCAGTGACCAATCAACCCAAAAGCTCAACTGGAATATGGTAGACTATGTAGCAATGAAGATCACTAAGAAAATCTGAGTGATTTCCTCCCCCAACCAGCTAGGGTGTATTGTTGCAACACCTAAACTAGTAAACAATGAATGTTTTCACAAACCCTGGAATCTTTCCTCAAGAGCTCTACAAAATCTATTTTCCAAATGAGAAAAAAGAAAGAATGAGGGGTGCCTCCTCATTTCCCCTCTTTTTTTCTCAATTGAGTTATTTCCCACTCAATTTAATTTTAATTTTATTTTTAAAGTCACTTTATGCTTTCAAACTTTATAATTTTAACATGACTTCATTTTCCTAAGACCCATGCCCCCATTTTTCCCCTTTTCACTTTATAAAGTTATTTCCTAGGAAAAATTTGAGTTCCCTAGGTAACTTTTCCAACTTAGCCTATGGGAACCAATTTAGGCTAGCAGAACCACTCCTTATGCCTCTTAGGCCAATGGGCACATTACATTAGGTGTCAACTTTGGCAACCAACCTATATTCCATCACCCCCCACATGCTTGTCCCACCCCAAAAAGTGTGTCCCTTATCTTCTCAAAAGTCCTTCGGCTTTCCCACTATGCTTACGAGTCTTCAACAGTAGGTTGGATGGGGAGTCTCAGAGCCTTGTAGTTGCATCTTGGAACCTTGGGAATCAAATCCCAACAATTCTCTCACCTGAAGAGAATGCTCACGGGCCTGACAACCTGCTTCTTCGACAACCCACGGGCCTAACAACCTACTTATTCAACAACATATGGGCCTAACAACCCACTTTCTCAATCCAATTCTACCTAAAAAACACCCCCATGTTTTCCCAATCTAGGTATGAATACATAGTATGGCCTTCAAGTACAAAGGATGGGAAATCATGGAATAATGATGAAGGAATGATATAAAAATTTGGGGATTTACACTGTATCCCCAAATTATATATGCATGTGCCATATGTGACACTTAGAACCTAGGGAACTAACATTTCCACCCTTTAAGAATTTTTTTACCTCTCTTTGGAAACTTAGGATAAAATATTATCCCATACTTTAAACTTTTAAGGAATATAATATTCCCATAAGCTTAATCCCCTTTAGCTTAGCCCCTTAACCTTAGACCCTTATCCCCCATTTCCCTTTCTAGTAGAGTTTATCCCCCCATACTCTTTTGTTGGGTCTTTCTGCAACAATGATGTACTTTTATTAATATATGAGTGTAATTACATTTTACAATAATAGGTTCACTAGCCATTTAACATCTAGGATCTTCGGCCTAATAATCACATAGGTACTCTCGCTTGTAATATCCTTGCTCACCAGCCTATAAAACATATGTACAATTGTGACTGGGAATCGACCTGGGGTATTACAACCTTTCCTAGGATTTTTTACGTACATGAGACACATGAGGAAAAGAGAGAAGTATGAGCCTCAAAAAGGGAAGAGGGGAGTCTTATAGAAAAGAGTTAGTCGCAGGACTAGTTTGAGAACCCAAAAACCCATCCTAATCTAAGAGGTCATGAACAACCAAACCGAAATGTTAAGCCAAAGAAAAAATCTTTTTCTTCCTGAGAGGATTGTGGTTGTCGATTTGGTGTGATGATTATATCTAGAACCTTGGTCAGTGTAGGAGAAAGATTAAATATTGTGTGTTGATATGGAAAGATAATATATNGGAGTCTCAGAGCCTTGTAGTTGCATTTTGGAACCTTGGGAATCAAATCCCAACAATTCTCTCACCTGGAGAGAATGCTCACGGGCCTGACAACCCGCTTCTTCGACAACCCATGGGCCTAACAACCTACTTATTCAACAACATATGGGCCTAACAACCCGCTTTCTCAATCCAATTCTACCTAGAAAAGACCCCCATGTTTTCCCAATCTAGGTATGAATACATAGTATGGCCTTCAAGTACAAAGGATGGGAAATCATGGAATAATGATGAAGGAATGATATAAAAATATGGGGATTTACATTGTATCCCCAAATTATATATGCATGTGCCATATGTGACACTTAGAACCTAGGGAACTAACATTTCCACCCTTTAAGAATTTTCTTACCTCTCTTTGGAAACTTAGGATAACATATTATCCCATACTTTAAACTTTTAAGGAATATAATATTCCCATAAGCTTAATCCCCTTTAGCTTAGCCCCTTAACCTTAGACCCTTATCCCCCCTTTCCCTTTCTAGTAGAGTTTATCCCCCCATACTCTTTTGTTGGGTCTTTCTGCAACAATGATGTACTTTTATTAATATATGAGTGTAATTACATTTTACAATAATAGGTTCACTAGCCATTTAACATCTAGGATCTTCGGCCTAATAATCACATAGGTACTCTCGCTTGTAATATCCTTGCTCACCAGCCTATAAAACATATGTACAATTGTGACTGGGAATCGACCTGGGGTATTACAACCTTTCCTAGGATTTTTTACGTACATGAGACACATGAGGAAAAGAGAGAAGTATGAGCCTCAAAAAGGGAAGAGGGGAGTCTTATAGAAAAGAGTTAGTCGCAGGACTAGTTTGAGAACCCAAAAACCCATCCTAATCTAAGAGGTCATGAACAACCAAACCGAAATGTTAAGCCAAAGAAAAAATCTTTTTCTTCCTGAGAGGATTGTGGTTGTCGATTTGGTGTGATGATTATATCTAGAACCTTGGTCAGTGTAGGAGAAAGATTAAATATTGTGTGTTGATATGGAAAGATAATATAT